>LNAC01000270.1:312866-344321 GCA_002007465.1 Ailurus styani | reverse complement strand
AAACAAGATGGGATGGGGAAGGAGACAAACCATAAGAGACTCCTAATCTCACAAAACAAACTGAGGGTTACTGGGGGGTGGGAGGGTAGGGATAGGGTGGATGGGTTATGGACATTGGGGAGGGTTTGTGCTATGGTGAGTGCTGTGAAAGGTGTAAGCCTGATGATTCACAGACCCGTACCCCTGGGGCAAGGAATAATAAAAAAAAAAAAAAGAAAAGAAAGGAAAAGAAAAAAAAGAAAACACGTCTATTAGTTCCTGCCCCCAGTTCCTGACACAGAGATCCTGAAACCCTTATACTTTCCTGTGTGATAGGAGTGTCTTTTGTTCTAATGAAGGGTCTCCAGGTGGGCTCCTAAATGGCTCCCAGATGAAGCGTGGTCGCCAGAAAGACCAAGCTCTGTCAATCTCGCCTCCCGTTCTCTTGACAAGGGGACAAGGGAGAAGAGCTGAAAATGGAATCAGTTAATGACCAGTCATGCCTACGTGAGGAAACCTCCGTAACATCCCACTAGTACAGGGTTTGGAAAGTTTCCCAGTCAGTGAACACACCCACACTGGGAGGGTGACGCACCCCAACCGCTCAGGGACAGAAGTGCCTGCGATCTTGACCCTCCCAGACCTCACCCTGTGTATCTCTTCATCTGCCAGCTCATGTGTATCCTCTACTGTATCCTTGAATAAACTGGTCAATATAACTGTTTCCCTGAGTTGTGTGAGCTGCTGTAGCAATTTGATGGAGCACAAGGGCCCTGGGGAGGGGGGCGGGGGGGGCAGATGCTCAGGAGGGCAACACAGGGGGAACAATGGGCTTTCCTTATACAAAAGGAGGGAGATGGGAGTTTTTACTATTTAGACATCAATAGTTTTATTTTTGAAATATGTCATACAACTATAAAATGTAAAATTGAGGGAGTTAGCTTAGTCTCTAGGCTATCTTGGAAAATCCCAAGATCCAGTTACTTGTCTATCAAAATAACTTGTTGATATACTCAGAATGTTTTATATGGTTTATCCTTAGGAAAGAAGACATAATTCCAAGCCTTGCTCTAAGTTCTACTTTAAAATCCCTGTATTTATTAAACCCCTCAGAGGTTTTCTACTGCCCCAGGACACTGTCTGAATTCTATACTACATCCTTCATGGTTCAGCCACCTTTTGATCCAAAACTGTATCTCCCAAAACACTTTCCACCCATCGCTTTGTTTATACTCCAGCAATACTCAAGTTCTTGGAGAGTCACAGGACTTACCATGCTATTCTATGACAAATTTATACACCAGCCCCCACTTCTCTGGGATGTCTTCCCACAGCTGGGTTTATTGGGAATTTTGTATGTCCTTTATTTCATCTCAATTATTCTCAGGCAATCAGCAAATTCTCTCCCTCTGCAAATTCTACATACTACTATCATAAAATCACACCTTTATAGTCATCTTGGTTCATACCACTGCCTGGTTCTATAAATCAGTGTTTCTCACCCTTGGTATTAGTTAACCTTGGGGCTTAATAATTATTGATTGTGTTGGGCTGTCCTATGAATTAAAGAATGCTTAGCAGCATCTCTGACTTTTATCAACTAAATGGCAGTAGTACCCCTAGTTGTGACAACTAAGAACATATCCAGGTGTTGCTGATCTCCCTTATAGGAGCAAAACCACCCTGATTGAGAGCCACTGATCTAGAATCTCCTAAGGACAGGCATAAACACTTGAACATGCCCTTACAGAAGACAGAGAGGTAGGCTAAGTAGTGGGCCATGTTCTAATCCTCAGGAGTGTGAATATGTTACCTCTCCTATCAAAACGTATTTGGTAGATATGTTAAGGGTCTGGAAATAGGGATACTGCTTGGAGTCATGCTGGTGGGCTTGATTTAATCAAGGATCCTAATAAGAGGGAGGCAAGAAGATTGAAGGCAGGAAGAGAAGATATGATGGACGGAGAGGTTGAGTGATACTCTTTGAAGGTGGGTGAGGGGGCCATGAGCCAAGGAACTCAAGTGGCTTCTAGAAGTTAGAAAGGGCAAGGTGAATTATTCCCTATAGCCTCCAGAATTCTGGTCTGATAACACTGTGATTTTAGTGTAGTAAAACTGATTGCAGACTTCTGATCTCCAGAAGGATTAACATGCATTTGAAATCCTCAAACCTTAGTGTGATTGTCCAATTAATATCATACGACATTGATCTTTGAATTGTCAGAAGAGCGGACTCCTTGACTGACTCCACTTGCCTTAACATTCATCCCAGCTTCTCACAGAGTGCGTGGGAAACAGTAGGTCTCAAACATATTTATTGAATGAATAAACTACCATCCAGCAATATAAAATACCTAAAATATTGTGATGTTTGAAATTATAAGGCTGACTATATGATAGACTCTCAGGAATCAGAACTATTGTTTAGTTCTTTTTAAAAATGGTTAGGTCAAAGAACTTATTCTATGGTCTTTCACAGGCAGGGTGTCATGATGGTAAATCATGGAGATTCTAGAGCCAAACAGACTTTACTCTGAAACATGGAACAATTACTCACTAACTGGGATATTTTGTCCTGTCACTAAGCCTCTCTGAGCTTCAATTTCAGTATCTATGGAGAAAGAATAAAAATATATGGAAGGAGCATCTTATGTGAGAAAGTAAGTGTTAAAAAAAAATAATAATACTAGCACTGATGTATATGCCAGTTGCTGTGAAGGGGACACAGAAGCTCAATGAAAGACTTCTCAATGGCCAAAACTGTACCAATCTCAACACCAAAATAAATAAAGTGTTATTGGATTATAACACAGAGTATGAAATCAGTGTCTCTGAGTCTAAACTGATATAGATAAGTGATCCAATAAATAAATAAATGGAGGAGATTAGACACATCTCCCATAAAGAAGACATATACATAATTTGTTCATACATTTCACTCAGAAGGAGGCAGAGCAAAACCCCTCACTCCTAAAATGTGAGCCATGCATAGTGGCTTCTTTCCAAAGAGTAGAGTGAAAGAAAGACAAAAGAGTAACTTGACAGTGGAGAAACCTGATCGACAAAATACTTCAGCCATGGGAGTAAGGTCAGCATCAACATGTTGATAATTCATATTGATATTATGTGCTATTACCGTGATGTGATGAAAATGGCATTTTATCTCTGCAGTCTTCCTCCCCAAACCCATAACTAATTACGAGAAAAGCACCAGGCGTATCTCAGTTAAAGGACAATCTACAAATTACTTGACCAGTACTCCTTGAAACTGTCAAAGTCCTCAAAAGTAAGGAAAGCCTGAGAAACTGTTGCAGTCAAGAAGAATCCAAGGAGATACGTAGCTGTATGTAATTTGGTATCCTAGATGGCATCCTAGAACAGAAAATAGACATTAGGTAAAACTAAGGGAAAGACTAAGGAAATCTGAATAAATGATGAACTTTAGGTAAGAATAATGTACCCATATCTTTTTATAAACTGAAAGAAATACACAGTTCTACTGTAAGATGTTAGTAATCGAGTAAACTGTATGCAGAATATATGGGAACTTTCTGTAACGTCCTCACAATTTTCTATAAATTTAAAATTGTTCTAAAGTAAAAACTTGCGTTTTTTTTTTTAAGAGGTTTGGCAAAGAACAATACTTTTCAGAGTACCAATTTGAAAATAGGGTCTTGGGGCCCCTGAGTAGCTCAGTTGATTAAGCATCTGCCTTTGGCTCAGGTCATGATCCTGGGGTATTGAGTTCCTGAGCAGGGCTGGGCTCCCTGCTCAGCAGGGAGTCTACTTCTTCCTCTCCCTCTGTCCCCCTCAGTTGTTCTCTCTCTCTAAAATAGACAAACAGAATCTTTTAAAAAAGTAAAGAAATAAAAATAGGGACTAAAGAAAGGCTTCATTTGTAATACCTGACATACAGAACACGTCCAGTTAATATCATGGCAGGGGTTGGTCATGACAGAGAGAGGGGCACTCAGCACACACACGGATGTGATTCCCAGGATTATGAGCCACTTGAAGATAGAAAGGGCAAGCAGCTCCTCTCTGCCATCCCCAGAGTCTCAAAGACAGACTGTCCCCAATTAAATTATTATTAAATGTACTTCCTATTTCTATTGTCCTTAAGATAAGTGGATGTGTACGTATGTCACGTCTTTTCTTTAGAACTTGGATGCTGCCTTACCACCTCCCAGAGCCCAGTGCGTATGTGAATCCTCCCCCAGCATCCACCTGTAGGGATGATTCATGCTTCCATCCCTCCCCTCACTCTTCATTCTTCTTTTCATTTTTGTTGTTTGATTTTGTACTTGCTGCTGCTGTGGGATTCTGCCAAAACGGATTCTTGTTTTTCACCAACATGTCTTAACTCTCCCATTAGCCTTGAAGTGTTTGGGGGCAGAGATGATGCAGTATTTATGCATTTTTTTTTTACCAAAAAGGCAATATGATATTTGAACATAGCTTATCAAAGATGAATGAAAGGATGGATATTTGAATGGGGGAAATCATCAAACAGATGAAACTAACGGCCTAACCAACAGTCAAAATGAAGAATGCATCTGTCAAAGTGTGTTATTACTTTAAACTCTGTCCTGCAAACTCCAAAGCAAGGTGCAAAACATACTACAAATTAGTTCCCTACAAATGGGTCCCAAAAGCTTTCAGGTGACACTGTCTGTGTTGTCTAAGAATGACTTGCCTGATCAAAAGAGGTGTCTTCTTTTAGAATTAATGAGTCAGCACATGGGGAAACGATTCTATTTAAATTCTCTCCTCTCTTTATCTATTCAAAAAGCATCTTTAATTTTAGGACTAAAAATTTGTGAATCGAATCCCTGGTTCATTGATAAACATTAAAACAGCGTTAACAACTAATGTTTTCCTCTGACATGAAACATTTAGTTAAAAATCACAGGACAGTCTTCCACAAACTGTGGCTGTGGAATCCCAGGATTTCAAAGCTGGTGAATGAAGTGTATGCACTCAAGTTATTGCATTTGAGTCAGATTTTAGAGTAAATCTCTTCATTTCCTTATTGACTTTAATTGATTCCAATATTTCCAATATTGACTCTAGAAGGTCTCTCTGAAGGGAGTGTTATGAATAAGTCATTTGAGATATTCCGACTTGTGCTACTGCGTGCAATGTAAAGCAGAGTGACCATGAGCTTGAAAGAGATAGCAGATGCCCAGTTAGGACAGATACATGCCGAGAATAAGTATCCTGGCACTCGGCCAGTCTCCATGTGCTGTTACAAAGCATCGTAAGGAAACTTAGAACCGCTGATCTCATACCAGGGGCAGGCGCTGTGTTAAATGTCTCATACAATATTTGTATTAACCCACACAATGGTTGAGAGGTAGGTTTTATTGTCATTTCACAGATAAAGAAACATCCTCAGTATATCACATACTTAAGAAAGATCAGAGTTTACTGGGTTGACTCAACGACTTTTGGTCTCATGTTGACAAAACCTTGTGAATCTATATAAATTCCACGCTCCTATGTGTTGCACATACAGAAATGCTTCTTTAGTAGACAACAAGGCAATTTAGAAGGTTCGCCATTCAAATGTAAGGTTTACTCCAAATATTTCCATTGACAAATTTATTAAATTTGCTCATTGACAAATACCTTCATATAATGAAAGGTTGAATAAATCAAGACTCTGAGAGAGGACAAGATATCTATGCATTCTTATTTTTACCTACTTTTTAGTGGAGTTGAGAACACTGGACAAGGGTACATTTGAATTGCTTGGTGGCTGTATGAGTTCCGTAAGGATGCTATCCAAAGCACCACAGACTGAGGACTTACGCAGAAATTGATTTTCTCCCAGTTCTGGGGACAAGGAGTCTGAGATCAAAGTGTCAGCAGGAGGGTTCCTTCTGAGACCCAAGAGGGGAAGATCCCCAGCCACTCTTCTGGACTTGTAGGAGGCCCTGTCTCTGTCCCAATTTCCTGCATGGTCCCACTTGAGTTTATTTATTTATTTATTTATTTATTTATTTATTTATTTGTTTGTTTGTTTATTTTAAACAAACTGAGGGTTACTGGGGGGTGGGAGGGTAGGGATAGGGTGGATGGGTTATGGACATTGTGGAGGGTTTGTGTTTTTTTTTTTTTTCAAAGATTTTATTTATTTATTTGACACACAAGTAGGCAGAGAGGCAGGCAGAGAGAGAGGAGGAAGTAGGCTCCCCACTGAGCAGAGAGCCCGATGCGGGCCTCGATCCCAGGACCCTGAGATCATGACCTGAGCCGAAGGCAGAGGCTTTAACCCACTGAGCCACCCAGGCGCCTCCCATCTGAGTTTAATTACTTCTGTAAAGACCTTATTTCCAAATACACATGCTGAGGTACTGGGATCAGGACTTTAGCATATGAATTTTGGAGGCCAGATGTGGGGGTGGGGCACAATTCAGCCCATAATGTTGGTTTTTACCCTCACAGAGTTAAATAGATAGAACCTTGAATCCCTGGTCAGTGGGTTAAAGTCTCTGCCTTTGGCTCAGGTCATGATCTCAGGGTCCTGGGATCGAGGCCCACATCGGGGTCCCTGCTCGGCAGGGAGCCTGCTTCCTCCTCTTTCTCTGCCTGCCTCTCTGCCTACTTGTAATCTCTCTGTCAAATAAATAAGTAAATAAATCCTTAAAAAAAAAAGAACTTTGAATTCCCATACTCTCAATTTCTTTAGAAAAATAAACACTTATCCACACTCAATAGAAATAAAACAAAAACAAACAAACAAAAAACAAAAAACAAAAAAACAAAAAACTCTTCTCTTTAATAAAACAAGAGGATGAGTCATGCCAGACACCACATCTCAGAAATCATAGGGCATTTGAAAAATATAAGCTTTGGGCATGGAAATTCACTCAAGATTCCAATTCTATCTTTTTTTCTGGCTCCTTTTTAACCGTACCCTCTCTTTTCTTCTTTCATTGTCTAATTAATAGCGTTTCCACTCATTTTAGAGTTTATTCAAATCCCTTTTCTTTTGTTCCGTCATTTGTACATGGAGGTTTTTTCCAGGGAAATGAAGCACTCTTACAACAACAGAACCTCATCTCACTCAGAAGCGCTCAGCACAACCCCCTACCCTGGGCTGGGTACACTCTGGATGTGATACATGCAATTTAAAACACCATTCAAAGGTCATGTTTAGAAGAACAGTCAGAGAACTGGGTTGTAGAGAGAGCTTCTCAGTCCTCTAAATAACTGTGTTTTTTCTCCACACCTTGAACCAATTAAAAAAAAATCACAGATAGACAGTATTTGCCAGCCACACATACCTCCCAGTTCTTCATCACACACCCTGAGAGTGAGCTCTGAACATGCAGCTGCTTATCCAGAGCCTGAGTTGGTTGTACCATCTATTCCAAGTCACAGATTTAGTAAGAGAAAGATTCCAAACAAACTAAAGTGCTGGTCCAACTAATTTCAAAGCCCAAGTTCAGGCTTTTTGCACTTGTCTGTAGAATCTGGATCATCAGCTGATATTTGCATGACCTGTGGATAATATTTCTCTCCCTCTGTTTCCTACCTCCCAAAGCCTCCCTGAGGTTGTTGGAGATGTTCAAAGCTGGCAACCCAGGATTTCTTCCCTCTGGGGCCCTTCATTCACCTCTGCTGTCTCCGTCGCTTACCGTAGACAGGGAACCCAACTAAGCCCTCCCCTGTTTTTTCAAAAAATCATGAAACACAGCCTCCCATCGATCCTAAACTGTGCTGAAGAATTGGGAGGGACCCAGCAAGAACCTCAAAACAACTCATCCAACACACGCACCAGAAAGGAAATAAAGGATAGCAAAATATGAGTTTATATTAAATTTTAAGATATTCTTGTGTTCATCAATTCTTTCTGAGCACATTGCCCCTGCAGTTCCTTCTCTCTCTCTCTTTTTTTAAGATTTTATTTATTTATTTGACAGAGAGAGAGAGAGAGAGAGAGAGAGAGATCACAAGTAGGCAGAGAGGCAGGTGGAGAGAGAGGAGGAAGCAGGCTCCCCGCTGAGCAGAGAGCCTGATGTGGGCCTCGATCCCAGGACCGTGGGATCATGACCTGAGCCGAAGGCAGAGGCTTTAACCCACTGAGCCACCCAGGCGCCCCCCTGCCGTTCCTTCCTTTGGGATCTTTGATTTGGCTCAGAGACTACAAACCACAGCTTCTGCTCCTCCACCAATACTATCCCTTCCCCCCTCTCTGCTCACTCCCTTCTGCTCTACTCTCACCTCCTGGAACAACCTGCCAATTTCTTCCTGAATCTCCCTTAGAGAGATCCTCTCCTCTGCATCCTAGGTAAGAGATTGGGATGAGTCTCTCCCGGGAGAGGAGGGCACCAAGCTCAGCGGGGCAATGAGGAGCTTCAGGGAGGCTGTGACCTCCCCACAAATGACCAAATGTGTCTTAAAGGGACAGCAGGGATGGACCCTGTGCAGCCTGGGGCAGGCGGGACGGGAAAGGGCATTTTAGGCACAAGAGACCACCTTCCAGAGAAAGTTAACACTTTCCCCTAACGCATCCTTTGCAAAGTCAGTGCTGAATCCCTAGAAAAACAAATCAAAACAAAACAACACACACAAAAAATCTTCATGCTGGCATAAAAATATCCAGGGGCACCTATGCTTGAAATAGTGCCCATTAAAGAGATGGGTGTACCTCCTTCGCCATCAGGGTGTGGGAATATTTGTGCAGTGGACGGCGTCTGTCTTCCTCTCCCATCACAGGGCCTGTGCTTTTCACCCCAGCACGTGTGCTATGCCCCTTGCCCAAGCCTGTCTCTGTCCTGTGGACACTTGAGAGCATGCCCCCGGGCTCCTGTTTGCCTGGAGCCAGTGAAATCCAGAGAAGCTGCCTGGGACTCGACGATTTTATGTGAAAGACACGGGCTCCATTATCTCTAATGCCTCTGAAATATTATAATTAAGGGCGACAGCCCTGAAAGAGAATTTCAGATTTTCTTCAGCATCGAGGCTCTAAATTGAGGCCAGTACACCATTCCGGACAATTGAACCTCCACGTAGGCACTCAGTCATAATTGGCTTTGACGGAACAGCCCACAGCTCACCCCCCGCCCCCATCATGGATCGATGGGAAATGACAGGGGACGAAGATGAACACCTTCTAGGGACCATGTTCTCCCTGAACGAATAAGTATCCTATCTCCCTCTATCCCGTGAAAATCCCGCCAGAGAGCTGTAAACAAGAAAGCCTTTCCAAGGGCAAAGCAGGTGACTTCGAGGGGAATCCAACAACATCAGCCTTTGGCTGATCTCAGTCTGGGAGAGCCGCTTAAACTGTGGGGCAGGTTGTGGGGTGGTTGGGGGAGGGAGATCTTGCAGTTGAACAAGAGCTTATGTTTCTAGCACTTGTTTGCCTTGAAAGTTGAGAATAATCATGTGCGTCTAAGCTTGGGGTCCAGAGAGCCTGGATTCAAATCCACAGGAGTGGACGCTGCTGGTTACATAATTTATTGATTCCTCTGTTGTGCACTGTGTCACAATTAAGAGGAAACTAATAACGGGGACCTACCTCCCAAGGAGGATGGGGTTACGTGCCTTACTTAACGTTGAGAACAGTGTCTGTGTGCTGTAAAGGCTGGCTGTGAGAATCAGCGACCCCTTCGGGGAACCTGCGTCATGACAGGGCCTCAGGGAGGAGGGGGCTGTGACTGATTCCTCACGTTTAAGGAAAAGGAAATGGCTTTTTACATTTTGAAAATTTACAAAGTCACATAGTCAAAATCCACAACATATCAAAATGTATAGAAGGAAAGCTCTCACTGCTACCGTTTCTGGCTCCTCTCCTGACCCACAGGGACCGAGCGAAGGGTTAATATGTGCTGATGTTTGATGCCGCCAGGGTCTGGGGTAATTTGTTATAGGGCAATAGAGAGCTAATACGCAACACTAGAATTTTAAATCCAGGGAGTCTGTCCTTCAGCTCTTGAAGGTACAGACAAAAATATTGAACGTACGAGACACCAGAGAATATTTTTCCGTAAACTGTATTTGTTTCGCATGCTAATTGCTCTCCATCTGTTTGTCACTCTTACTAATCTTTTCATATTTTCAGTTTCACGTAATATCTGTGTTTTAATGCAATGTGTGCTTTTTTCCCCTGATACTGTCAATTGCAAGAGTTGGATCTGTAGGTAGGACATGGCTGGGATCATCTTTAGGCATTCACATCCCCCAGGTTCTCTTTCTGTCTGCTGCCACAGAGACAGACTTGCGCCTGCAGATATGGTGCGCGGGTGTTATTTCTGGGATAGCAGTACCTCGTTCACTTCTACAGACCCAACCAGGCCTCGGAGAGGTTCTCCTTCTATCCCTGCTCCCACCACATCCCGCTTTCATTGCTGCAGAGCGGGCATATACCTTTCTCTCTTTAGGAAGCATTCGCTCCTTCAGAAATGGTGTCATTGCCAGGGTTCCTGAAATCTGTTCATTCCAAGCCCTCTTACCAATCTCTGGTTTTCTTCTCTTTGCAGAAATATGCTGTCTCTGTTCCATGTGTGATCTTGAACAAGTTGATCGATTGCCCTGTGGCCGTGTGTTCCATGCCTAACATGAATGCAGTACTACTTGCTCTGAGTGCCACGTGCCTTAGGTCATGCTTCCTCGAAGAAGGTACTGAGCGCGGGCTGTGATTGCACGCTGTTGGCTTGTAGGAATCTCCAGGGTACACCAGGGAGGGAGTGGGGAGCTAGGCAAGGAAGCGGGCAGGCCACCAGAGAGGAAGGAGCCGGGGTATTTGTCTACAAATCCCAGCTCTCACTGACTGAGAGTTGCTCCAGGGGATGTTAACTGCCAGAACTTCTGACCTTCCCATCTCCCACTCATAAGCAGATCAAACAGCAGCCCCCCGCCCCCGTCTCTCTCTCCCCCTCCCTCTCTCTCTCTCTCTCTCTCTCTCTCTCTCTCTCACACACACACACACACACACACACACACACACACACACACACACACAGCTGGGGAAAGCCTTCTGATGGAATGACTGGTCCCTAGAGTGGGACGTTGTACGCAGACACAGGACTATGGGATAAGGGGGACCCCACATGAGGCTGTTGTGGGACAGCGAGAATCTGAACTCCGTCTGCAGATGCTACATCAGCTTAGAAGGAATCTACGTGCATCACTGTTATTAATACGAATTATAACAAAAGAGGTTTTCATAAGCAGTTAAGAATGAGCCCCTTAAACAAAAGAATAATTCTCTGATGTTCCTACAAGCATAAACCTTCCTATACAGCTGTACCTTATTCATGCAGGAGTCTCTGTGACGCAAGGGCTTCTTCTTTAGGCTTTATGGACCCTGTATTCTGGAGCATGGCTCCCTAAGTCCAAGAGTGTTTACTGAGACACTAGTCATCTTTCTGTGTGGATGCTTTGTGTCCAATACTTAGTAGAAAGTGAAGAATATTTGTTGACTGAATGAACATCTTCACATTGCACCTTAGTGTCTTCCAGTACTCCATAAGTTTCTAGTCTTTACTCATTTAAAAAAGTGACCCTGTCATTTCTGAAAGTATATCTGCTGCTTTCTTTCCAAGAACTGGTACCTACAGCCAAATAGATTTATGCAGAAGCATACTCTTGTATATTCTGTGAATAATGGTATATACAATTATTAGGCTTTGGTTTTTCAAGCTCTAAGAATTATTGCTTTTTATAAGCATCTCCATTTGAGTTTAGTTTTAGTTCCATGACGCAAAAAGACTAGGACCTCAGAGCATGCTAATTCATGTGGCCCACCCTTCCTCAGGGTTGCATAATTCTCTCAGTCTCAAGACTAAAGTCAGTCTCTGATATTCTCCCCACTAAATCACCTAACAGACGGTCACAAGGAAAGCAGGATGAGGTTAGGTGATTGCATAAGGGACAGTTCACCACCCCTTCATGGAGAAGAGCGCAGACCTGAGACTTGCTGGTGGTCTCCACGGGAAGTGCCCTCTGGGAGGAAGGGACTCCTGGGGGAGAGGGAGCCTCTAGAACCTAAGCTCAGAAAGAGAAGGAACAATTTTAACCATTTGGTACTAAAATATATCTGATAATGTGGGGGGAAAAAAGTCACCAGTAATATGCCGCAGTTTTGAACAGACTAATGAGTTGTACATTTTTCCCCCTTCTCTTTGCTACAAGTGCTTTTCATTACCTTCTATTATGCTCTTGAAAAATGGAATTTTACTTAGATAAAATGTGATTTGAAGTTCTTCCTTGGTTCTTCTATAATTTTGAGCTTACTGTTTTTCATTTTAGCTATCCAGAATGTACTTCTTGTAGGTTTTCATTACTCCCGAGTCCTTCTGGACTTTTTGGATAGCTGCTTTCAACTTCTTATTCATGGTGCAAGCGTACGTAACATACTTGATGGGGTCTCATCTACCTCATTTTCTTAAAATTATCTGAAATCCATTGGAAAAGTGCTTCTTTCTATAGATGCAATCATATCTTCTTACACATTTAATATATATTTGCATCCATAGAAAGAAGCAGTAAGACCATTTCTGGAGCACCAATGGGATGTCATAAAATGGTCTTATTCTTGAGTAAAAGGTAGTGCAGCTGGGTTGCACAGACTGTACCTGGCAGATGTCCACTCCAGAGAATGTCACTGAGGCTGTGCTCTGAAACCTATTGCTGTTTTCTTTCAGGCTAGGCACCTCACGGCTGCTCTCCACCAGTGATGCGTGCAGTGTAGATGGTAAGGCAGAGCCATTTTTGGGAGACCCCGGCACTATCTGTCAGCTGATTTGGGCTCAAGAATGTGATGGGAAGCCTGGAATGCTCCCACCCACTCCTGTCTGCTCTCTTCTTCAGCTGGAGTCACACAGACATCACTGTCGGGCCTGTCCCCCCATTTCCCGACACACAGGCATTTCCCTCCTAAAGTCTTGGTATATTTAAACCTGTTATAGTATCTGCTCCATGCATGCCCTGGACTAACATAGCAGCTAAAAACACATTTGAGGTTTCTGCTCCTCTGGAGCATATACTTTAGTGGGAAGGAAAGGAACAAAGAAAGAAATGAACAAAGAAAATGGTGTATACAGGAAGGAAGGAAAGAAAGCAAGGGGGAGGAGGGAAGAAAAGAAGGATGAAGGGAAGGAAGATGATTTCAGGCAAAATACATACAGTACTAAGTAAAGAAAAGTTGGTAAATTATAAGGGAGGGGGTTAGTACTTTACTGAAGCTGGAAAAGCCCCTCTGAGGAGGTGTAGACTGAGTTCTGACATGAATAATGAGGAGATATTTCTGCAAACATAGAAAAATGACAGTAGGTGCAGGGATCTTTAGGTAGGAAAGTCTGCACATTCCAAGGCGCGTGGTGAAGGCAGGTGGTGCTTCAGGAGGACCCGGCAAGGTTGGGGTGGGAGGGCGGGCAGCCTCTAGGGGATGGAGGAGTCTCTAGGCCACTTTTGGGAAGTGACATATTGCAATCCATCATCTTAAGTCCCTCAGGCCACTGGGAAGAAGACAAGTGTGGGGATGAGAACAGAAGTAGGGAGAGTGGCTTGGGGGCCGCTGGATTAGCACAGAAAAGACAAGAATGTGTCATGGGCTTCATTTTTAGTAGCAGAAATCGTGTGGAGTGATGAAGATTCAGGGGTATCTTGGAGGCGTAATGCTTAACTGAATGCGAGGCTGGAAGCTTCATGCACAACGGGGGCACATACTGAAATGGGAAAAGCTGTAGGGGGTACATTATGTGCAAAAAATAGAATCAATATTTTTACAGATTAAGTTTGTGTTTCTTGCCATTAATCCATGCAGAGATTTGGAGCAGGCATTTGAGTGTATGCCTCTGGAACTTGGGAAGAATTCTGAGGTGAAGAAACAAATCTGAAAGTCTGCAAATTCTTGATAGTATTTTGAGCCAAGGAAATGGATAGAATCACCTATAGACAGTGTTGCAAAGAAGTGAGAGCAGGTGGGTAGCACAGCATGGAGACACCGTCCAGACACGATGGGGGCAGAGGAGGAAGGTCCCAGGAAACACACCAAGTAATTGTCAAGAGGTTGTGATAAAACCAGACAGGTATAGGGGCACCTGGGTGGCTCAGTCTGTTAAGTGTCTGCCTTCGGCTCAGGTCATGATCCCAGGGTCCTGGGATCAAGCCCCACATCAGGTTCCCTGCTCAGCTGAGAGCCTGCTTCTCCCTCTCCCTCCGTCTGCTGCTCTGCCAAATGAATCTCTATCTCTCTGTCAAATGAATAAATAAAATCTTAAAAAATCCAAAACAAAAGACCAGATAAGTATAGAGCAAAAGGCAGCAACAAAACACAGGTTCAAGAAGAATAAAGTGATCAGCTCAGTAACAACTGCAGAGAGGTCAGGAAACAGGAAAAGGGAGAATTGATTACTGATTTTATAAGCAGTGATATGACTGATGACCTGAATGTGTGAGCCATTTCAGTGGAGAATAAAATCTGTGTGTTATCCCCTCCAAAGACACCAAGATAACACTAAAATACCAATGTTCAGCTTCCTCTCTTCTAGGCTGCCGCTTTACCATATTCACAAGGGGACTTCAAGTCTGGAAAATCTGCAGGGTGGTAAGAGGCAACATCAGATTAAACATAGTTTATCACATGCCTTTCCTGACCATGCACTTTTACATTCTTGGTCGTGTTTAGTTATTAGGGAGGTTCAGGTGAGTGCATTTATCTATGGAATGAAGGAAGGAAGGAAGGAAGGAAGGAAGGAAGGAAGGAAGGAAGGAAGGAAGGAAGGAGGGAAGAGAAAGGAGGGAGGGAGGAAGTAAGGAGGGAAAGAAGATAAATTGAGAGAGAAAAAAAATGGAGGGAGGGCAGGAGAAAGGAAGGAAGGATCAGGATGTTCAAGTGACTTCTCCAAGGGTCACACAGCTAGAAGGAGGGAAAGCCAGTTCATACCACACCTCGGACTCAATGGTGGGCTTTATGAGAGTCATTATGGAAATAGTACCAGTGTATGGTTTTAGACTGTCTTGATTCTTTTTTTTCTTTAAGATTTTATTTATTTATTTGAGAGAGAGTGAGTGCACATGGCAGAGCACAAACAGGGGTAGGGACAGAGGGAGAGGGAGAAGCAGGCTCCCTACTGACAGAGGAGTCTGATGTGGGGCTCAATCCCCAGACCCTGGGATCATGACCTGAACCAAAGTCATATGTCTCACCAACTGAGCCACCCAGGCACGCATACTGTCTGGATTCTGGATCTTTGTCAGGGCATCAGTGTTACACAGGCCTGGCACATCACTGTGTGTTACAGGTTTATGGATTCTCTGCCTCCACTCAAAGCCCAGCTATGTCTCCCCTAAAGAAGGCAAAAAATCCTGGAGCTAGCCCTGAGCAGCCATCTCTCTCTCCATCTCTCAGTCACAGGTCCCTCAAAAGCCCTGAGAAGAGCAAAAGCTTCCATGATACCATAAACATGTTTATATTTATTTAGGCATGAAAGCTTACCCAAATATAGTTTTGGAGAAGTTGCCAATAAAGCCTTTAATATTTCTTCATTCCGCCCACCAGATACTATTTCTGGCCTCAGCCATTTTACTGGGTGAAGGACAGAAGCAGAGACAATGGAGAGGAGAAGGTGGAAGGATATCTCCTTTCTCCCAGTTTGTTCCCAGGTTTGGGAGCCATCCGTGGATGGAAAACATTAGACTCTGGAAAGAACTCCGGCTTTGACGTGAGAAAGACCTAGTTCCTGGTCCCTGCACTGCTCAATGGTCACTGTGGTGATTGGCATTGCTTATTTTATTTTAAAAAGCTATAGGAATTTGGGCAAGTTAACCTTTCTAGCCTCAATCTAAGTTAAGGTTACTCAGAACTAAACCGTGGACTTGTTGAGAAGCTGTTATAAGGAAATGCAGCTATAATACATGAAGAAGTCTGGCTGGGCAGAAGTACACCATTCAAAAAGCAATCCCTTGGTTGCACAGCATTTGAATGTACTAAATGCTACTGAATTGTACACTTTTAAATGGTTAACTTTAGGTTATAAGAATTTCACCTAAATAGAAACTAAATAAAAAGTTATGGACACTAAAAAAAAAAAAATGGCAATCCCTCCTAGTACTTCTCCCTAGTCTTTCTCAGACTAGGGAGATGATTCTGAAACTCCCCAATCCTTGATTTCATACCCTTGTGTACATCAGCCATGTGCTCTAAGGGACCGGGAAGTATAACATCTCATAGCAATGAAAAGCTATTAATGTGCATACATTGGTATTTAGATCCATTTTCCAGTGAAAGAAACTGGCCCTCCTTGGAGGAAATGATTCCAGAGAAAATATAAGGGAAGCCTGGAATGCAGAGTGGCTCCAGAAATGAAGGCAGTGCTCATAAAATGATGGGTACAAAAGCCAACTTGGACTTCCCTTGAGACAATTTATGCAACAATTTAAGTAATGATACAAATGGATAAGATAAATATCCACAGGGGCATACTCATATGAATAAATGATTGAATATATAAATAAAAGGGGGAAGAAGGGAAACAGCTCTTTCTTAAAATAGAATTCCAATGAATAAAGTTAGAATGAATGATAAACTTAGATAATTACTGTCTTCTGCCCCTCCCCCAGCTTGTGCTCTCTCTCTTGCTCACTCTTTCTCTCTCTCAAATAAATAAGATCTTTATCAGACACAACATATCATTTCATAATGAGGACTAAGTAAAGAATTCAAAGAGCATGCATGGGTTGAGTTATCTTTTGACGGCCACTAAAACTCAGACCCGAATCCTCAGGGAGAATAAGTATGGAGATCAGTGATGTTTAGGGGGTGAGGGTAGGTGTGCATTTGGGAGCACATTCCAAGCAGAAAGGTCAACTAGTGCTCAGATACTATGCTGGAAATGAAGTTGGTATATCCTGGGTCCCTAAGAAGGCCAGTGTGGCTGGAAATGGAAAGGTTAGAAGGAAATGATTCCAGAGAAGTTGTCAGGAGCCTGATTATTTAGAACTTCCAAGACCTGGAAAATGCATGTACTTCCTCCCACCCCCTGATTCTTAGTTCAAACACATTCTTCTCAGTAGCTGGAGACTTTTCAGTAGAGCTGAAAATCACCATGTGCTCACAAGCTACCATCACCTCATAATTTAGGTGAGCTGACCCAACTTAAAATTTAGAAAGACCAGTCTGGCTGCTTGGATTGAAGTGGGGGATGGGGATGTAGAAAGCTCTTCCTGACATTTAGGTCATAGGTGATGGTGACTTGGATTAGGGTGGTGGTAGAAATGGAGAGAATCAAGTTTAAGACATGTTTTAGAGGTACAACTTGCTTATAGATTTAATGGCAAAGATTAGATAAAGAGAAGCCCCTCATAGATGTTCCAGGATGAAATGAAAGGGTTTAAGACAAGTGTAGCATAATCAAAATTGGATTTTAAAAAGTCATTCTGGCTGCAGACTATCCTAAGCCACTGTTATTATAATATGACCTTTATAATTTTCTGCAATCATATGAACCTCTAGTGTTATTAAACTGATGTGAACTGCTATTCTTAAATATATTTATACTGTTAATTTGCATGGACTCATTGTTTCTGCTTACACATGTATTATGTTAAAATGAAACTCTACTTCATTATGGAAAAATGTAAGCCAGTAGTAGTCTTATTTGCTGAAGATTCTATTTTGGTGTAATCAGAAAAAAATTAAATACAACTTAAAAATAGAAAGAACTTACTCATGCATAATTCAGTATTTATTTAATGCCATGTCCATATGTCTATCTAAATTCATTGTTTAAGAAACACCAATTTAATGGAACATTATTCAGCGCTAAACAGAAAGAAGCTATCAAGCCATGAGAAGACACAGAGGATGCTTAGATGCATATCACTAAGTGAAAGAAGCCAATCTGGAAATGATATATAATGTATGATTCCAGCTATAGGACAATCTGGAAAAAGTAGGGCTATGGAGACAACATAGAGATCAGTGGTTTCCAGGGGTTAGCAGGAGGGAAGAACGAGGAGGCAGAACACAGAGGTTTTGTAGGACAGTGAAAATACTCTGTATGATACTATAATGATGAATACATGCCATTGTAAATTTGTCCAAGCTCACAGAATGCACAATACCAAAAGTAAGATCTAAGGTAAACTGGGGGCTCTGGATGATTATGATGTGTCAATATAGGTTGACCCATTGTAATAAATGTTCCATTCTAGTGGGGAAGGTGGATATTGAGGAAGGCTAAGTGTGGTGGGGAGAGGAGATAGATGGGAACTCTGTATCTCCCGCTCAATTTTGCTGTGAACCTAAAACTGCTTTAAAACATAAAGTCTCTTTAGAGAGAGAGAGCAATTTAAAAGCAGGAAAACTGGTCAGGAGATATTAAAACCCACCAGCTGATGGTGTCTTCTGTTATAATCCATCAACTCTACTACTGTATACTTTCTGAAATATTTTTATATGGAGTGGGACCCACAACAACAAAAATGTGTTGATAATTGCTCTTGTTCTCAAATTAATTTTAATAGGAAGCAGACTTATGTGATATAAAATAAGCGACTGGTGTGAAACAGTTAATTCCCTAGACTCCCAACTTGCTCATAGGAAATTAATTAGGCTTTGGAAAAAGTCCAGCTCATTTATTCTTTTACTCAAGATTCATTCACTGGCCTCAGCCTTATGATTACTGGTGAAAAAATAAATATAAAACATTTAAATTCAATGTGGAAGTTAAATAAGAAGGCAGGGAAGAATCCCTGTAGTTAAATCACCAACAAAATAGATTCTTGTACCATTTACTGAAAGCTGACATTGAAGCTCCAGGGAGCAGAAAAGTGTGGTATCCTTAGAGAAGAACCGTAAACCATTTAGAATTATGATGTGTGCTGGGTCAGACTTTCAGGAGAGTAGTATCGGTGAGTTCAAAATAGACATTCCTATTCATGACTCACTAATAGAAGCATTGCATTTTCCTATGTGTTCTCTAAAAAAGTGTGCAGAATGAGGGTGGATACAGAAATGTGATTCTATATAACAAAATGTAACTCTTTATCTGTGATAAAATGAGCTTATCCCTCATCCAACCATACTGCCTAAGAAATTATAGAACAGTGCAGTGTGTGCCATAGTCCCAGCAAAGGCTGTCTCTTCTCTGGTTTTCACACATGTGAGATCTTTGTGCCAGGTGCATTATAGTCCACTCTCTGCCTGTCTCTTCTTATTTGCAGTTTACATGCTAACCTCCCAGCCTTATAACCTCTCCTGGTGTTGCCTGCAGACTTCCAGCTCTGTGAGCACGTCCTGTCAATTTCCTCTACTTAAAGGTGCCTTCCTCTAACTGCATCCCAGGAGTCTGCCAGCTTTCAAACACTAGTGGAAATGCCACATTCCCCAGAAGTCTTTCCCAAATCTTTCTTCCCTCGTGTTTCCACACTCCAGAGCTCACCCAGAATTGTTGTGTCAGGCTCTCTAAAGAAGGGGATTGGCATCTACTGCTTTTAACAAAAGCTTCCAGTGACTTTTTTTAACTTTATTTTTTCAGTGATCCAAGATTCATTGTTTATGTTTATATTTATTTTGTGTTTATACATTAATAATGTTTATAAACATACAAACATAATATATAAACAATATTATGTATGTGTTTATATTCACACCCAGTGCTCCATGCAGTACGTGCCCTCCTTAATACCCACCACCAGGCTCACTCATTCCCCCTCCCCCCTCCCCTCCATAACCCTCAGTTTGTTTCTCAGAGTCCACAGTCTCTCATGGTTCATCTCCCCCTCCCATTTACCCCAATTTATTTTTCCTTTCCTTCCTCTAGAGTCCTCCATTTTATTCCTTATGTTCCACAAGTAAGTGAAACCACATGATAATTGACTTTCTCTGCTTGACTTATTTCACTGCAGAAATAATCTACTCCAGACCCGTCCATGTTGATACAAAAGTTGGGTATTCATCCTTTCTGATGGTTTCCAGTGATTTTTAGCATCAGGAAACTCTGTAAAGCAGTCTGTAATCAAATCTATGGACCAAGCATTTTACCTTTGTTGCCAGAAGGGGGTTCTCTGACGCCCTATCCCTCGTCATCAATTGCCCACTCACCTGGAAAAGATGTATCTTGCATTCTTTTGAATTCCCAACAGGAAGAAGCCTATACTCTGCTATGGCAGAAGGAAGGAACATCTTCTCCTTGCAACAAATTCAACCAATAAGAAAATACCACAACTCAGTCAATGAGAAACCATCAACCCCCTGAACTCTCCCTTTCCTCCAGTAGATGAACTTTCCTTCAAGGCAGCCTGTTTTCTCTATAAAGTAATCTTCCTCTCCTTTGTTCTCTGGGCTTACCTGTGTTTGCCATAGCTTGTTTGTCCAGAACTGCAGTTCCTCTGCTATTGCTGAATAAACCCATTTTGCTGGTAAAATATTGGCTGTTTTACTTTCAAGGTCAACACCCTTTTTCCAAATGCTGTTAACAACTTTGTAAAAGAAGAGTTATTGACTCAATGTACTGAAGAGGCAACTCTTGTTCAACAGAGGTTAGTGGTTCATATAAAGCCACACAGCTAGTTAAGTGGTAGAGTATATTTAAGCTTTGCTCTGCCCTCTTTTAAAGCCAGAATTCTCCACTGACACCACTCTGGTACCTATAAAATATATTTGTGTTATGTTATGCCATTTTTTATGTTATTTCATTTCGCTGAGAATAATCATACAGTGATTTTTTAGAGATTAGCGTCTCTGAATTTTCCAGGAAAAATAACACACCTGAGGCTTCTCAAAGCCAAAAGTGATGCCTAACTTCACATGTGGGGGTCACCTCTCAGTTCATTCCTTTCGGACTTCACCGAGGCCACTAATACCATGATTAAAACCCAATCAGATCCTGTCACATTCTTTTTTAAAAGATTTCATTTATTTATTTGAGAGAGAGTGTGTGTGAGAGAGCATACACAGGGGGAGGGGCGGAGGGACAAGGAGACTCCCCTCTGAATGTGGAGCCTGAGGTGGGCTCCATCCCAGACCCTGAGATCATGACCTGAGTTGAAGTCAGATGCTTAAGTGACTGAGCCACCTGGTGTCCCTCTCTCACATTCCTGATTGAGATGGGGAAATCTCATGTTAGGGCAAACAGATCTAACTGATCATTTGAAAATTAACCATTCGATAATAAGGACTAGAAAGGAGCTCTGGAAATGGTTAAACTGAAGTGTGAGCATTCTATGGAGGGGGTGTCTGAAGCCATGTCCTCTGCCCTCTGCCCTTCCTGAATCAGGCTCCTCTTGTCTGCCCAAGACACCCAGTTGATTACCTTTCTGTGTCCCTTTTCAAACTCATTCCCAAAGCCAAGAGTAATTGCACATTCAGCATTGGTGTGAAAACCTATGATCATGTTAAAGTAATTGTAGCTTTTCATTCCCTGACAAACAAGCTTTAAGGAAACAAGTGAAAATTTCATGTCATCTCTAAACAGCTTTCTCTTTTGTCCTTAAAACATTTATCAATGTGTAATTTTTGAAGAGCTGCATAGTCACAAAAGGTGGTGGATATAATCATGGCTAGAGAAAGAACCCCAGGAGAAGCAAAACAAATAAATGGCAAAGAATAGGCATATGTGGACAGCAAAGGAGCTTCTACAGCCTACGTTGGAAATGCATGGACCTGTGGTTACAGATAAAGAGGCATCCAGTTGGCCTGGGGTTGCCATGATAGGAACTAGAACCAGTTCTTTGGTCAAGCTCCCTTGTTGATGGACACAGGACATCTTCCCTTGGCTCTCCTGCACTGGAACCACCTCTCTTTCAAAGCCTTCTCTCAATGACAGAAATTTGGGAGGGGTAAACAAGCTCCCAGAGTGGCCAGATCAAGGGATTATGCTGGCTGAATCATACCCTGCGGCGCATTTCACTCCCCGGAGTAGACAAATCCAAGAAATACAAAAGAGTAAGGAAATACCTTTTCTCTATCCAGCAGAAGGGACCTTTGTTCCCTTGAATTCGTTCAAGCCCAGTAAGCCCAGTCAATCAGCAGCCCCTTAATAGGCCTTCGAATGGAGTCAAATGGATATGAACGAAACACAGACGAACAGGAAGATTGACAGTTTTACTTTATTAATAAGATTGTTGTCATACATGCTGACAGACTCGAAGCATCAAGACTATCAAGTAAGGTGATTCGACAAAGGATTTTTGAATGCCTATCAATCCCTTTCCACCCATTCACTTAAAAATAGTAAGTGAATTTCCGATGGTAGAAACTCTAGAATTAGCAACTGGAGATATTCACCAAACACCTCCACGGGACCTTGGGAAGACCTCCCCATTTCTAGGTAGCCAGCATTATCAACACGAGAAGAGAGGGGCCTCCAGAGCCCTGCGTGCTCAGGGGAACCTCCACCCTCACCTCCTGCCATTCAGAGGTGCACACACCGTGGTCCTACTGCAGTACCTGATGTGCAGGTCATGTGCCCCCACAAGGCCAATAAGCCTAGGTCCCCCCGCATCCCTTGGACTCCCCCTCCACCATGGCTCTGTATGTTGGTAAACTGACCTTTGTTCCACTCATCACCAGGGTCCTCAATACTTCCACTCTACCTTTTGAAATTGTTAGTCACCGTTACATTCTCTCTCTCTTTTTTTAAATTTCATTTCTTAAATGTTGCTGTTGTTCCTGTTTTTACAGGAATCTGGTACACCACGGGGACCTCTGCTTTCCCTGAAATCTCGAAACACAACTGTTTACCATCCCCACCCTTCCTGCAGCCCGAGGGGCTTCCCTTTTACTGCTATTTCCAAAGCCTTGGTGTAAACTCCTTCCATGTAGCTTCCTCCCTAAAGAGTCTCCAAGTTTGGAACTCATGCAATCAGATAATACCATTGGTTTAAGGCATCTACAAACCCCCAAATCCTTGTTCCTTAAGGATTTTATCACCTGCCTCATTATGATTTTCACTAATGATATACATAATTCTTGGTTAGTGTAATATCCACATAAACCAGACTTTGAATATTTTAATTAGCTCTATTAGGGTAAAATTTACACACAGTGAGTGTACAGCTCATAAACTTTAATAAATGCAATAGGTCCTGTAATCACCATCACAATCAATATATAGAACATTTCTATCACCCCAAAGTGTCATCATCCTTTCCTTATGTTGCCTTCTGCCACCACCGATCGTTTCTACCACTGTGATTGTTCCTTTTCCACAATGTCAGACCAAGGAATGATATTGTATGGGAATGTCTGCTTCCTTCATTTAATGTTTGGCACTTGACATTCTCCCATGTTGTTTTGTGTAACAATAGTCTGTTACCTTCTATTGCATGGATGTAACAATGTCTCTTGATCCATTCACTATTTTGAAAAATCCAAATTCATTAGATTTTTTCCAGCTTTGGTGATTACAATGAAAGATGCTATAAATATTTGTTGATAGATTTTCGTGGGAACTTAAAATTTCATTTCTCTAGGCTCAAATACATGTAGGTAAGAGCACTAGACCTATGATAAATGTTTAATTTTTTGAGAAAATAAAAGCTACTTTCCAAAATATCGGCACCGTTTGGTATTCTTACTAGCAATGTTTGTGAGTTCCAGTCTTCTCCACCAGTGGAGATGTATATGCAAGGTCGTTTTTTTTGTTGTTATTGTTTTTTGTTTTTTTTTCCCAGTTTTTCTAATAGATGTGTCATTGTACTTTTCCATAATTTTATTCTTGATTAATGATGTTGAGGCTCTTCCCCCACCATGTGCTTATCTGCTATTCTTCTGTTTTCTTGGGTGAAGTGTCAGTTCAGATCTTTTTCTATTTTTTTAATTGAAGTTTTATTTTCTTATTGAATTTTGAGAGTTCTTTATATATTCTAGAAGCAAGTGCTTTATAAGATAAGTGTCTTACAAATATTTCTATCAGTTTTACCCTTATAATTTTCTTTAATTATCAAAGACTTTTGAGGCAGAGAAGTCTTTAATCATGATGAATTCCAAATTATAATTATCTTTTATTGGAGATCTGTGCATTCAGTGCTCTTCCTAAGGAATTTTTCCCAGAAGATCTGCAAGCTGTACTTGTCTTGGATCCCACCCTGTTGGCTTACCCTTCCAGTGGCTCTCCTGCAGCCTTGCTTGCCTCCTGCCGTCTCTCAGGCATACTCATCACACTTTCTCTTCAGTGTCTGCACACTTGCAATGGCCTTGGGCCTGCATTTTCTGGGTTTGGTCCCTCCTTTCCTTAAGACTCTGCTCAAATGTGGACTACTTGATGAGGTCTTTGCTGACAAGTCCATATAAAATAGTGACCCACCCTGACCTTTTCCTCAGCCTGTTTTATCTTTCCCCACAGTATTTATCACACGATGTACACATAAAGGCATCGACCAATATATATAGTTGTAAGTATATTTCCTTCCGCAGAATGTAAGCTCTTTGAAAACAACAACTTTATCTATTTTGATTATATCTTAAATATCAAAGCCTAGAATAATAAAAAAAAACACCTGAAATAATGTAAGGACTTCAGAAGTATTTCTTCTTGTAAAATGAATAAGCAGGTGAATGAATCCACTAAATCAGAGTTTAGGAGGAAGAGCGACATCGGTGCATCATAAGCTTCCACACAAACAATTTAACAACGAGATTTAATTGCTTTACATTAGTCTTGCAAAAATCACAAAACTCAAATGTCAGCCAAGGCTATATTTAAAGAAATGTTTTAAGTTTAAATAAGATAATTTCCTAAAATAATTTGTAGAAGCTTCCAGGATACATATGGCAAACTTGTACATATGTCTTGTAACTCACAATCTCTGTTATTTATTGAAACTCACCACTTCTAGCTCAAGAAATAAAATTTAGGGGGTAAAACCTGTATTACCATGACACCTCTTTGGCCCTTCCCAATCAGTCTGGTGTAAGTCCAGCTCTTGCAAATTCTTTTTTTTTTTTTAATATTTTATTTGTTTATTTGACAGAGAGAGACAGCGAGAGAGGGAACACAAGCGGGAGGAGTGGGAGAGGGAGAAGCAGGCTGCCCGCCGAGCAGGGAGCCCGATGCGGGACTCCATCCCAGGACCCTGGGATCACAGCCCGAGCCAAAAGCAGACACTTAATGACTGAGCCACCCAGGTGCCCCTAGCTCCTGAAAATTCTGCTTTAAAAGTCTCAGAGTCCCCTTGGCTGTTTTATTCCCTCATGTCATCTTCCATCCCACCACTCATGGTCTTCTGCCAGGGTTCTAGACTAAGAGCCAAAAATAGAAGAAGTTTAAATTGGGGCTGGGGGTTAAAATGGGATAATGAGCCCCACTAGCTCCTGTAATTAATAAGGATTATGGATTATAACATGGACAGACTGTCCTTAGTAGAACTCCAGGTGTCCGTAGTGACAGAGGCAAGGTAATTAAGGCGGAAAGGAGATTGGCAAATAGCACGAACAGCTGAGAGGGGCCACGAGCCCTGCAGTCCAGCCTTAAAGCCATCTTCCCGCAGCACCGAAAACGAGGGGCTCTTGTGTAGTGTCCTTTGGGGTCCAGGCAGAGATTTAGGTCATCCGCTGAGAGTGAGGAGAAGTACCATGTGAAGTTCCAGGGAGAAAAGAGAAGGTGTGAAATACGCATCGCAGATGGCAGGAGAGCAAGACTATGCCAGCAAGGTGATGTGTATCCCCAGCTGCTCGCAGAGTCTGTTACAAGTGCAAAATCACGGGCGCCCGGGTGGCTCAGTGGGTTAAAGCCTCTGCCTTCGGCTCAGGTCATGATCTCAGGGTCCTGGGATCGAGGCCCGCATCGGGCTCCCTGCTCAGCGGGGAGCCTGCTTCCCCCTCTCTCTCTGCCTGCCTCTCTGCCTCCTTGCGATCTCTCTCCCTCTGTGAAATAAATAAATAAAATCTTAAAAAAAAAAAACAAGTGCAAAATCACAAAAGTAAAGCAAAACTAATCTTCTAGGCTGTGTGATTTCCCTTCATCGGTGTTCAGCCACTCTGGTGCAGGCACACAGAGGTTTATTCCGTCTGGGATTGGAGGTCTGTCGAGAAAGACAGAAGGGGCAAGGGGACCGAATGGTGAACTCTGAGATTTGAGCAGATCCAACAAGGAAGTAAGGGCTGATGTCAGGAATTTGCAGTGACTTGTGGTGGGTCAAAGTATTGTGAGAGCAACAGTCCTTGAGCAAGTTAGCAAAGGATAATTATGGGGGGCATATTTTCAATACAGGTCTTTTGAAAGTGTTCTCCATCCGAGTAGTTATGACAATCAAAATACTATTGTGCTCAATATAAAAGAAAAAAACCCAGTTCCCATTAACAGCAAAGCAGTGCTAAAACCTTACTATTCTCTGAATGTGCTGAGAGCATCTTAATCCTTTTGGTTCGCTGCTTGTCGGAATCCTGTGGAGTTAATGGCCTAAAGTCTCCCCTCTCATCGCTTCATGTTGGCATGACATCCCCAAAGCTATCACTGGAGTCAGACAACTCCTGTGACCTGTTTTGCCCAAACTCTCGTCCCAGGATAGAGTTGGGGAAAAGAATTCCAATTATTAAGCACCAGCTGCATGCCAGTCTTTCTGTCGGGCCAGAATACCCTCAGACATAGTCTATCTACACACATTACACAGGGACTTACACAGAGTAGATATTCAAGTAGATTTTACTAACAACAAAATTAATGATGCTATTTTATTTGCCAACACTTAGAGATTTTCTTTTGTTACTTGCTCTCTAGAACACACTTTGAACTCAAAGTTAATAGCCACTTTTTTCTCCCCAGAAACTCTTTGAAGAAACATAGTAGCTGCTATCACTCCTGCTATTCAGTTGAAAAAAAATTAAATTAGAAATACATTTTGAACTTCTGCAGTTTAAAATGAATAACGAAAAACATTTTAATCAAAAGCCCTATGATATAATATTTAAGCTCACAACTGGCTTCTTTCAAGCATAGAAATAAAATATCCTAATGGACTAGGTGGTACTATGTAATCCTGTTCCTGGGATTCATTACATTTTGCCTCTCAGAGAGGACAGCTGGTAGATAGAAAATGAAAGTATTTCAACAGCAGATTTGTCACTCATAAGCCAGCGTTGTTTACTTTAAAACATGCAGTAAGAATACNGGACAGCTGGTAGATAGAAAATGAAAGTATTTCAACAGCAGATTTGTCACTCATAAGCCAGCATTGTCTACTTTAAAACATGCAGTNGATCGAGGCCCGCATCGGGCTCTCTGCTCAGCGGGGAGCCTGCTTCCTCCTCTCCCTGTCTCTCTGCCTGCCTCTCTGCCTACTTGTAATCTCTCTGTGTCAAATAAATAAATAAAATCTTTAAAAAAAAAAAAAGAATACAAGCATAGAGAATTGTCAATGAATACTGCATTGGTATGCAAAGAGATTGCCAACAATTTGCTAATATTTAAATGAAAGATTATCCTGCAAATAATTACAGGGACAGACTCATCAAAGAATATTTTATCTTTAGGTTTGAGAGGTAACAATCCATAATGAGATTTGCTTGTAGACTGGGGGAGAAAAGATTAATTGAAAGAAAAGGGGAGTGATTAGTGGGTTTGAGGGATAGAGAAGGGCAGAAGGAACTTCAATAATTTTTAAAAACAATAGAGAAAATGCATTACATGACCTTATTACTATTGCTACAGTGAAATAAATTAATATTTAAAAAGTTAAGACTAGACCATCTAAGCCATGACTATCTTTTGGGGCAAAACTAAAGGAAAAGTGTCACAGTTGCAATACCTGATTCTGGATAAAGTGTATCCTCTGGTGTCTGCATCACTGGTTTCCAGAGTGTGTTCTCCACCCAAAGTTCATGCCAAGGGAGCCAGTGATCAACCATGTCGAAGAACCCGTATACTTTAGCCCTCCTTTGAATACTTAGAATGCAACCAAAAGGCTCTGGTGCCTTCCCAGTGCGTATCTCTGATAAATTTTATTTTGACATACCTGCAAAGGAAAAACTTCTCCCCTCTTCCTTCACACTCATTACAACACACTCACAATGCTTCTGACACCAGATGGCTGGTTCATTCCCCACACCAAGCAATTCTCTGCAACACCACCTGGCTACCCCACAATTCAGTTGGGTTTTGACACTAACCTGGTGCTCATCCAGGAGCCCAAGTGTCACCATGTTATGACAAAAGACAATCCTTTTACCCACACAATTCCCTGTACCCACACAGGGGCCCTGTGCCAGGAACTGGGAGGAGAGACCAATCTATGGATTTTCTACTATTTCCCAAGACCAATCCTCATCTCAATTGACCATGCATGAATGTGTCCACTTCTGTGTTCATCCATCCCTTTACTCATTCTGTAGCCCCTTTTACATTGTGCAAACCATGCTATCCAAACCAGGCGTACAAATGGACTGGATCATGCTACAATTTTTCCCTTGAAACGGATTGTTACAGCCCCCATTTAGCCTGCACCCTATGGACCTATGGAAGTGTCAAATGAGAGAGCACAGTGGCTGGTGAATTGTAGCAAATTTTGTTAGTCACTGGACCGACCAGCTGCCAGTGGAGTCATGTCCCAGTGCTAATGATCCAGAGATATTTTCACAAGAGTTTTAAGATCCTAAATTATAATAGCTTCTAAACCTTCCCACCGGTCACCTCCCCTCCCTAATGTGCCCTATTACCCATGCTCATCCATGTCCATGTAATAGCAGACGGGGGCGGGGTGTGGGGTTTAGGGTGAGAAAAGTCACAGAGGCAGCCTCTCCCCGGAAAGGCCTCGCTCTGTCCTTGGGCAAACCAAACAAGGCATGTTGAAATCTGTGCTGTTCTCTGACTTGGTTCGAAGATGTTGATTTGACCGTGCCTCGATTTTGTTTCTGGATGGGAATAAGGAGTGTAGCCTCCTTTCACTGTTAGCAGCCATGTCCTTGCTCACTGTTGACCCCTAATTGGGCCTAAATTCAGGGACCTGAACAGAAGAGATCTCAGTCAGTGTGCTGTGAAGAAAAAGACTTAAAGGAAGGAAAGCAGCCAGCATCAGGATATAGCATTCGGCAGATGTTACCGTACTGCTCACTCACACAGAGATAATAGAAGCTCCTATAATGAAGATAATGCTTCACACATAGGAAACGCACCCATTTTAATCTGCTCCTAAGCCAGAGTCCTATGCAGTGTTCTACCTCCCTGGTGGAGCCCTCAGCTTCCTGCTCTGTGTCCTAGAACAGAGGTCATGGAGAAGCTTTGAGGTTGGAAGCTGAGTGTTTTACTTGCTAGTTGTTTTGTAAAGACAAAACAAAACAACAACAAAAAAAACAAAGTAGTCATGTGAGGATAAGAAAGGACTTTCAATTTCCCATAGTTCTCTTTTTCACACTCAAGAATGGGTCGTAAAATTGATTAAGTGACATTTAGATAAGATTTTGTGTGCTTGTTTTTTGTGTTTTTTTGTTTTTTTTTGTTTTTTTGTTTGGTTTTGGGTTTTCTTGTTTTGTTTTGTTTTGTTTTGTTGTTTTTTTGGTGTGTTTGTCCCCAGTTATTGATTAGGACACAGCAGAGTCGATTAGAATAGAATACCGAGGAATGTATCATTCCCATCAAGAATAAACACTGCTTTGTGAGATGTGCATATAGGAAGCAGGATGTGAGAAGCAGTGCAAAGGCCCCAAGAGGGAGGAGTGCAGGGGCGCTCACTAGGATGATGACAACCCCAGGATGCAGTCCCTTTCAGGAATTTTAGAAGATGCCCAGCGGGATACCCCCACGTGCACCCTTACCAACTTTCTCAACCCTTGTATCAAACCAGGGGCAGGCACAGTCCGGTGAATGGGGTAACCAGGTTTGGGGAGGCAGAGGGGGACCTTGGTCTCACACCGTCAGAGTGTGGCAAGTAGCCCAGTTTCTCCTCTGCCCTGTGGAAAGGTAGGCAGATTAAGGAGACAACGCTGAAGGGACCAGAGTGCTGGAGATGTTGCCAAAGACTGTGGAACAAAGCTCCTTGCCTGACAGTCATGCAGTCATCATCGTCAGGAGTGTGGGTTGAGATGGAGTTTACCCAGCACACAGGTATGGAGGATTTTCTCCTCACCCTTTCCCAAACTACGAGATCACACCAGAAGTGATCTCACCAATAGACCTTGACAGCAAACAGCAGCAGAATGAATGCCCCAGGGAGGCCACACCTCACTGTCTTTCCATCCACTGAGCAACCCACAAACAGAAGTTCCCTTGAAGCAAAGAGAAGGGAGGATGTCCGGTATTTCCTGTAAGGAAGGACCCCAGCTCTCTCTCCACCACAAGATCAGTGACTCACAGCTTCTCTCAGGCACTCATGTACCATCTGGGGGTGGGGAGCTGGGATGGTGGAGCTCTGAATGGCAGCATTTCTAAATGGATACCATCACCTAAAAAATGGATCCAGGTTTGCTTTCCTGCTCACTGTGCTTCTGCCACAACCACTATTTCAAGAAAATCTGACCTGCGAGCATAGAATCCCACTCAACACTCTATCAGACTCAGGGATCCACTTAATTATGGAGAGACAACAATCAATTTTGAGTGACTCAAAAGCTAGAATGCATGCATCTGTGTCCCGTGGGGTCAAAGTAGATTGGCTCCTCTCAACAAATCACCAGTATACCTCATTTGTGGAACTTGTGCTTCCCAACCTTGAGACTTGGGCTTACCTAGTAGAACTTAGTCCCAAGAAGAGGCTGATTCTATAAGGCCACAGGGTAAGAGAACCCCCAAACTGAAAACTGCTAATTCCATCCTGGCATTTGGGATATGCAAAGAGTCCAGTAGACAAAGTAGGCGTTACTTTATTGTTGGGGTCACTGACGCTGATGACTTCGATTCTCTAAGGTTGTGGCCTTACTGCAGAGATAGAAAGGAGTGTTCCTGGAACAAGGAAGCCCACTGGAGTAGCTCCCACTCTGTCATCACTGAAGACAAACATAAATGGACAATTATGGCAACCATGGCCCTCCATGAGAAGCTAATCACAGCCTCAGAGAACCAGACTCAAGGTCGTCCCATGATAGCTGAGGCGCTGGCTGAGGAAATTCAGAACGGCGGTTGGCAGAAATGTTGAGTCACAATCTTGGGCTTGGAAATAGAGGCAGGAAGGAGGAACAGTTAGGTCTACTTTACCTAAATTGAGTCTTATAGAGGTTGAGGTTGGCCATGACATGGAAGCTAACTTTTGGAGCTAAAGGAGACACAATAAATCTGAGCTGTGGAAAGGGAGGTTATACCTCATCCTTCCTGCCTCATGCTTCCAGTTAACATGTGAGGGCTCGGGAGACCGCTGGTTTCTGTTGTTTCTCCCTTTTGAAGCAGTCACAGCCTGCACCAAGAAGATGAGGAGACTGGTTGTTGGCTCAGCCATCGCAGAGTGGCCTGACTTTGCTAAACACCCATCCGTGGACCCATAGAACCCAAGGCTTCCCTTTTGCCCATCTTGTAGGGAAGGCAAAGCATACTAGCCAGGATGCAAGTTTGAGTTTTTGGTTCAGAAAATCAAAAATAAGGGGAAGAATTCTAA
>LNAC01000270.1:251973-309305 GCA_002007465.1 Ailurus styani | reverse complement strand
GCAGCTCAAAGCAATTCCCATTTATTAAATTCAAGTTCTGTAGTTGAGACAATGGAGTTGGTTCGACTGGACTCTGTTTAGAGCCTTTGCAAAGCCTGAAATGAATGTTGGATGGACAAGTTCTTATCTGGAGAATTTGAAGAGGAATCCATTTTCAAGCCCCTTCAGGGAGTTGGCAAAACCCAATTCCTTGTGCTTAGAGCACTGAGGTCTGTTTCCTGAGTTTACGGGGGTTCACTGAGGGTCCCTCTCTTCTCCTAAAGATCATACTCTCTCACATAGTCCTCTCCAAATTCAAACCAACCATGCATACCCAGCCCTTTTTGTGCTTCAAATCTCTCTGATTTCCCTTTGCACCTTCCTCTTGCAGTGTATCTAGAGAATATTCCCTGGTTTTAAGGGCTCATGTAATTAAGTTAATCCTGCCTGAAAATTCCCTCTTCCTTAATGTCAAGTGATGAGCAATCCTAACTACATCTATAAAGTTTCTTCACAGTAGTACCTAGATTATGGTTTGATTGGGTAGCAAGGAAAAACAGAATCTTGGGGGGGTGGCATCTTCAGAATGTTACCTACCACAAGCTATAAATGGGGTTCGTAGAAAGATTCAATCCATTGGACTGTTATGAAAATTAAATGACATTATGTAGGTAAAGAACTTCTTGCTAGCACATAGTACATTTAAAAAGATTTAGCATCACCATTATCGTTACTGTTATTATCACCATTACTATATTATTATGATTATTAATTAAATTAGGATTTGAAAGATTAAAGAAATAATAAATGGACCTTCAAAGTGCATTGCGTTTTCATGCTAGAATTTGCCTTCCTGTAGCTGAGAGTTATTATGAATAGAACGAAAGCTATACCATCCTCTATAGAGAGAAAAAGAGAAAGCATATATTACAAAAAATACCTAGTATGTATACTCTATTACGTGGCATTCCCTGTGTGTGTCCTATCTCTTCATTTCCTTTCAGTTTTCCAATGAACAAGATACTTGGCTTTTTCTTTTTGTTGTTGACATAAAACAACTTAAAAGTATAAGTATGGGAAATGATACACCTTGCAAACACTAATCAGAAGAAGACTGAAATGGCCATATTAATATGAGAAGGAGACTTATGAAGTAATATTATTGCCAAGATATAGAAGGAGACTCATAAGGATAACAACATGATGATAAAGGGGTAAAGAAGCAAAATAAGACAAAATAATCCTCAATGTAGTATATGAACCTGAAAGCAGAGCTTCCTTGAAGACTTTATTCATTATTTGTTTGAGGGGGGGAGGGGCGGAGGAAGAAGGAGATGGAGAGAATCTGGAGCCATGCTGAGTGCAGAGCCCGATGTGGGGCTCAAACTTACAACCCTGAGATCATGACCTGAGCCGAAATCAAGAGTCTACGCTCAACTGACTGAGCCCCCCAGGCACCCCAAAAAGCAGAGCTTCCTTAAGCATTACTCAAAGAACCCTCGGAGCAGAGAAGAGCACAAGAGGAATCCAAAACAGGTGTGGGCACTCTTATCATTCATTCAAAGTCATACGGGCCATGTTCTCGGACTCCTAATGGAATGAAACTAAAATCAATAACAAAAAGAGAGCTGAAAAGGATCTAAGTTTGGAAATTAAACAAGGAGGGTTTGTGCTTTGGTGAGTGCTGTGAAAGATGTAAGCCTGATGATCCACAGACCTGTACCCCTTGGGCAAAGAATAAAAATAAAATAAAATTTTTAAAAAAAAGGAATAATACACAGGTCAACAAGGAACTCACATGGGAAATTAGAAAATAATTTTAACTGAGCAAAGTGAAAATTTAAGAGGAAAATTTGTTTAAAGTAGCTAAAGCAGGGCTTAGAAGGAGGTTTATAGCATTAAACGTTTAATTTAAAAAAAATTAGTTTTTAAAATAATAGTCAGAAATCAATTACCTTGATTTCCACATTAAAAAAACCTAAAGAGAAAAAAGAAAACACTTAAAGTTAGAAGAGCAAATTAAACCCAAACAAGCAGAAGAAATAAAATAATAAAGATAAAAACAGATTGGAATGAAATTGAGAACAGCAAAACTAATAGAAAATCAATGAAACAAAAAACAAAATATGCAGAAAAGATCAATAAAACTGATAAATATATAGTTGACCACAAGTTGACCAAGAAAGAAAATGATAGAAGTCACACATTGCCAGTATCAGAAATGCAAGGGAGATTACCACTAATGCAAGAAAGATATTACAAGTAATCATGGAACAAACACAAAGAACATATGGCAGAAAATTTTACATCTTAGATGAAGTGAACCAGTCACTGGTAAGACACAAACTAGCAAACTCAGTGAGGTAAAAACTGATGACCTGAATATTACTATAATTTTTGATGAAATGGAATACCTTCCAAAAAAGGAAAAGACTGGCTCAAAAATCTTCACTAGTTGGGCACCTGGGTGGCTCAGTCGGTTAAGCCACTGCCTTCAGCTCAAGTCATGATCCCAGGGTCCCAGGATGGAGCCCCACATCGGGCTCTCTGCTCAGCGAGAGAGCCTGCTTCTCCATCTCCCTCTGCCTGCGCCTCTGCCTACTTGTGCTCTCTATCTCTCTGTCAAATAAATAAATAAAATCTTAAAAAAAAATCTTCACTAGCAAATTTTACCAAATTCTTGGGGAAATAAATTATATCTTTTAGACATACTGTCCCACAATAAAAAAGAGGAAACATTTCTGAGTTCATTTCTCGAGGCAAGTATGATCCCTAAACCAGACAAAGACATCACACAGGATGAAAATTACAGAACGATATGTCCTGTTAATATGAACAAAAAGTATTTTTATAAAATATTAGAAAATGGAATTTAGAAATGTATTAAATGAAAATATGCCATGACCAATTTGGGGCACAAAAACATGAGAACTAATAAATGAGTTAATAAAGATTATAAGATATAAAATCAATATACAAAAATCCATTGTATTTTTGTATATTAGTAATGAAAACTGAAAATAAAAACACACAAAAACATGAAATGCTTGAAAATGAACATATGTGCAAGATATGTGTACAAAACCATCATGAGAGAATTGAAAGGAGTCTAAATTAAAGGAGAAATACACAATACCACATTGAATTGAAAGACTATACTGTTTAAGATGTCAATTCTGATCAGTTCACCTATACATGAAACATAGTCCTTAAGAAAATATTAGCAAGACTTTTGGAGAAATCAACAAACAAATTCTAAATTTATTTTGAAAAGCAAAAACAAAGATAGCAGAAACAATCTGAGAAAGAACAAAGTAGGAGGACTTAAAGTCCCTGCTTTAAAGATGCAGTCTAAAGTTATAGTAAGCTGGACAGTCCTCTATTGGCAAAAGCACAGACACATAAATCAATGGAACATAATAAAGAGCCCAGAAATAGACCCCCACACACATACGATCAATTGATTTGCAACAAGGTGCAAGGGCAAGTTGGTAGAGAAAGGATTGTATTTTCAACAAATAGTACCAGCAGAATTGACCATCCACATATAAAACAATAACTCTTGACCCATACTTCAATTTATTTAAAAAAGCTACATGCCACTTACATGTACTTACATAGCCTTGGGTTGCGTGTCCTGAAGGAAACCCTAGCCAAATATTCCAGTGCAAGTATTATAATGAAGCGCAGTGGGATTGGTGTTGGTGCGAGAACAAGGAAGCAGGAGATGGAGGAACCAGAAAATTGGGGCACATTTTCCATATAAGTTCCCAGATTCAAACTAATCCTTCAAGGATATTTGGATTCTACATCTTACCACAGAGATGGTCCTGACAAGAGGCAAGAGAGCTGGATGTGTTTTTTTGTTTTGTTTTGTTTTGTGTGGGTTTTTTGGTTTGCTTGTTTTTTGGTTTTGTTTTTTGTTTGTTTTTTGAGAGCTGGATGTTTTATAATCATATACTGGTGATTGCTTGACGAAGAACATAAACTCCGAGGTACTTCTGCCTCTTCACACAGGCAAAGCGGCTTTGGTAGCCCTGGGCCACTTGTCTGAATAAAATCTCATAATCAAGCCTTTAACAGTACAAAGTACAAAGTAGCAAAGTACAGAGGCTGGAGTGGACACGTAGCAGGAGTAAAAGGATACAAGGGGATGTGTGTGGGCACAGAAGCTGTTGACCACAATTCCTGACTACTTTCATCATATGTGATGTAGAGATAGACACTCACTAATGGTAAGGATTTGCAGTCTAGAAGAGGGATACAGAATACCTAAAATGAAAGGAGAGATCCGGTTCCAGATGCAGTATGTGAAGTACTTGGCAGTTACCACTCCTGTCCCCCCAAAACAGAATTTTAAAGAAACCGAAAATCACGACCTATCTTAGACCCATTGGGGACCGAGTGTGCAGGGCAAATTGCCTCCATGAAATCTAGAAAGAGAAGTGAATGTGGAGAGTCACAACTCAGATTTGCTTAACCAGAGCAGAAGCCATTGGAACTAAAACTGATAGGAACGCTTAGGTGGCAATTTTGAGAAATTCCTGGGTATAGAAAAAAATTATAAACCTCTAACCTGGTTAACAAGGAAAAAAAGAAAAAAATACTAATATCCAAAATTTTTTAAAAAATTCATCAATGCTGACCCTATGGACGTCAAAAAAATAACAAATAACAGGGGCTCCTACGTGGCTCAGTCAGTTAAGTGTATCCCTTCGGCTCAGATCATGATCTCAGGGTCCTGGGATCAAGTCCCACATTGGGATCTTGCTCAGCAGGGAGCATACTTCTTCCTCTGCCTGCCACTCCCTCTGCTTGTGCGCTCTCTCTCTCTCTCTCTGACAAATAAATAAGTAAAACCTTAAAAAAAGATAACAAATACCATAAGCAAGTCTATGCCCACAAATTTTATACCTCAGATGAAATGAGACAAATTCTTTAAAAGGCACAAACTACCAAAGCTTACACAAAGAGAAATCGATAATATTAATAGTCCTTTATCTACTAAATAAATTGAATCAATAACAAATAACCTTTCAAAACCAAAATTCCAGGCCTGGATGATTTCAGGTGTATTGCCAAACATTTAAGAAGAAATCTTACCAATTCTTCGCAAAATCATCCAGATAATAGAAGCCAAGGGAATATTTCCTAACTTATTCAGTGAAGCTAGCATCACTCTAAAACCAAAACCAGGGGCGCCTGGGTGTCTCAGTGAAGCATCTGCCTTCAGTTCAGGTGGTGATCCCAGGGTTCTGGGATCTGTCCCCAGTCAGACCGTCTGCTCAGCAGAGATTCTGGTTCTCCCTCTCCCTCTGCCTCTGTCTGCCACTCTACCTACTTGTGCTCTCTCTCTGTCAAATAAATAAATAAAATCTTAAGAAAAAGAAAAAAGACAGAGGCATTGAAAGAAAGGAAAACCATAGACAAGTGTCTCTCATGAACATAGATGCAAATGTCTTCCACAAAATATTAGCAAATGCAATTCAAAAATCCACAAAAAGAATTAAACACCATGACCAAGTTGGGTGTAAAACTCAAGGTAATATATGCTCCAGGAGAGCTCCTCAGAGTTCTAGGAGAGCTTCTGTGAGGGTGGTGTGCAGATTGTGTGTAAGTCAGGGAAAGCTTCCTGGAAAAGCCCCAAGGCCCCAAGATTTGGAGGTTATATATATATATATATATATATATATATATATATATATATATATATAATATATATAATACATATTATATATATGTCATATATTATATATAATTATACATTATTAATTATTATATATTATTATATAATATATTATCATTATATATGTATATATGCATATATACATATACATACACATATATATCTACATCCCCAAAACATGTGTTCCACGTGGCTGAAGTTTAGGACCAAGATCTGCAGGGGGAGGCAGAGCTCAGCATGTAAGGATAGTGAGGCTAAAGTGGAGGAGTGGGTAAGAACACACATAGCTCACCACTCGTGGAGAATTATTTAAATTTTCTGTTTCCTTGAGTTTTCTCATCAAGGGAATGGAAATTTCTCCTAGTGCTTTTATGTAAGTTAATGTATATAAACCACTCAGAACATTGGCACATAGCTCTTACTCTTCGCTTGATACTAATGTTGTTATTAATCTAGAACTTAAAATATATTGGCAGGTATGTGGAGCGTATCCTAAAGGCAACTCAGAGTCGCTGAAATATTTTAAATGAGGAAGTTTGGAGGGTGATATTTCCATTTTAGGAATCAACATAATCACTCTAGCAGCAGTGTGGAGTAGCAAGATGAATTATGGAGAGGGGTTTAGATTCTTTGGTAGTTGCTGTCCAGGAGAGAAAGAATGAAGGCGGTGCCAACACCATGCCTTTAGCAAGGGGTCAGAGTGGGGAGACAGCTATGAGAGATGTTTAGCGGGGAGAATCAGCAGGACCGGGCTCCTGATTTAGTGTGGAGATTGTGGAAGAAACGCTGCCCTGGGAAGCAGTAAATAACCTGCGAAGAATGAACACGCCTACAAGACAATTCTTTATTGCTCCAAACATCACTCTGGAGTAACTGCTTTGTAAATCACTGGAGTGAATGTCTTCAGGAATGTGAAGCATTGGAACATGAGCAGTAAACCTCAGTGATCCCTGACATAAGCAACAGAAATCTCAGTGAAGAAGAGACTTGGAATACAGCTGGAAGACTGGCCAGGGAATGCACAGAAGAAGAGGAGACAGGATGGTTTCTCAGGGTCATGTGACCTTGGCAAATCCCAGCCACATACAAACATAGAAAGCATCAGAATGTTCCTCTGTCCTGGACACATGGGCTCATCAGACAGGGTGGAGATTCCAAGGGAGGACACACTAGACACACACACACACACACACACACACACACACACACACTCTCTCTCTCTCACACTCACACACACACACTCACTCACACACCCACACACTCACACACTCACACCCACACCCATACTCACACCCCACACACACACTCACCCACTCACCCACTCACCCACTCACACCCACCCTCACTCTCTCTCTCTCTCTCACACACACACACACACACACACACACACTCACTCACACTCACACACCGGTCCATGCACCTATCATCAATTTCTCTAATACCCTCTGTAGGCTTGAGCATCTCCCTAAAATATCCAGCACTGCTTCACTGACTCTCTTTCTGAGATGTACAGTGACTAACCTGAAACAAATCCCTTGGCTCAATGTTCTCATTGTTCAGGTGAGAAAAGTTTCTGGTTTAGACACAGTTACCAGCACTCAGAGGCAGACCTGGAACAGAGCCCACAAGGCCGCATTGTGCAGAGGTTCCTTCCACACAGCTCTGCAACGTTCCCCACCCTCTACTGTTGTGCCCACCTCGCTCCCTCCCCTTCCTTCCATCCTTCCTCAAAATATCTGATAAACACTCTAAAACGGAAGGATTTATTCCATGTGTAAGTTTTCCTGAACTTCATTCTGACAGGATGCTGTACTCATCTCACCGCCATAAAGGGAAATATGAACAAAGGTCCTTTAAACATGAATGGCACACTTGTGACCCCCTCCCCCACCACAAGTAGAGAGAGATCATTGCTGTGATGATCCCCCATGTGTCTCCTGAGAATCCACTTCTGGTTCCCAGGCTTCTGGGCATCGTCTCTTATTTATTTATTTGTTCGTTTATTTATTTATTTATTTTTAAGATTTTATTTATTCATTTGACACAGAGAGAGAGATTACAAGTAGGCAGAGAGGCAGGCAGAGAGAGAGGAGAGAGGAGGAAGCAGGTTCCCTGCTGAGCTGAGAGCCTGATGTGGGCTTCGATCCCATGACCCTGGGATCATGACCGGAGCAGAAGGCAGAGGTTTAACCCACTGAGCCACACAGGCTTCTGGGCATGGTCTCTTATTTAGCTAATCAGTCACTTCCTCGGGAAATGCCTGGGAGATGGGGTCTGGGAGTGAGCATTCCTTCCTCTGCATTAATTATGTCTATTTGCTTCATATCCATCTGATTAACTCTTATTTTCTAAAATTAATTTGTTTATAATTCTTTTGTGAGTTTTGTCACCTAATTTCTGTGTTTTTTGTAAACTCTGATATATGTTTTCCCTTCATGTCTTGTATACATTTCTTAATGTTTTTTAGCCAATTTTGAGGTAGGAGATGTGTTGCAGGTTTGATCTCCTGGCATGTTTTCGTTGTCTCTGGGATCTTGTTCTGCTTCTTTTTCTTGTAGTGACTTTGTAGGGCTTTTGGTCACCATGCTATTCTCTTGCTCGTTTGGAAGTAAATGTAGATCTTCTGCAGTTTAAAAGTTCAGATAGATACCCTAATTTCACAAATCTCACTCTCTGTTTTTATCCTGTAGTTTTAAAAGCGTGTCAATCTGCTTTCTGATCTTCCAGAGAGACGTTTGATTTTAGGGCTTCCCCTTTGTATAAGCCTAGATTTCTGAGCATGGTGTAAATGGTTCTGAAAACATTTCCCTACATCCACTCTCGAAACCCAGCTCTCACCGCCTCCCACCCTGAATGTTCTCAGGTTAGTTGCTCAGGACTGTTCACTTAGTCCTCCTCTGTCTGCTTATACCATTTACCTTATCGTCACCTTATTGTATGTATATGTATCGTATGCATATCTTTGGAAGCATCGGTCTGCCTAAAATGCCCCCTCTTTTTCTCTGTGTGCAGTGAGACCTCATTTCTTTGGCACGATCCAGATAAAATGGTGTCTCCTTGGAAAACTCCTCTGCTGCCTTCAGGGGGATTGTCCCTCTTGAAGAAGCAGGCTCATGCCTCTATTAGCACTCAGACTTCCTGAGTCAACAGCGGGCTTTGTCATTTTTGAGCTACATTTTGATTAGCTGTGTGAGTTTGGGTGGGTTACCTCTTTAAACCTCATTTTACTCACATGCCAAAGGGCTTAACAATAAACTGCTCTCAGAAGTTTGAGGGAATCCCAAGGACTGTGACATTCATGGTAAATTTTTGCTTTTTTGTGTTTTAAATTTCCCTGTTGTAGATCATAAAATTCTTAGGTCAGAAGCTGTGTCCTCTCTTCCATCGCATTCAGATCCTTCTCTTCCGATTCTCCTCACTCCCTCTCTTCTGTTCTCTTTCACACGTTTCCTGGAAGCCTCAGCTAAGTGGCTCCTGGTAAGGATACAAAGAACAGGGAGGCATGATCCTTTCTCTGAGAAGCTAACTTCCAGAACTAAGCATCACAACACCACCCACAGGGCATGAACGAGTATGCAAGACAGTATGGTTGTTGAGGAACTGGGGTGACTTCTGAAGGACCTGGTATGGGAGTGTAAGACAGACTTGTATCTGGTCTGAGTGGAAATTGGGCGGACGAAGAAGAGGGACATTCAGGAATGGACAGAGACAGCACAAAACCACGACGCACACCGTGCCTGCCATTTGCCAAAACTAGGAGCCGAGAGCATGGAGAGCTGGCGGACACAGGTGGCGGGGGAGGGGGGAGGGGAATCTGGCCTGTTGTGAGTGCCTTGGGTGCCATCTCTAAAACATTTGGATTATTTTGTTTTCAAATAGCCAGGTAAAGGAGCATAAGCAATATAGTCAATTTTTCTTTTTTTTCATTTAGCTCTAGCCCTGCGGCTTCTCTATATAGGACTGTCAGGGAGAGACAGAGACAGAGGACTAGGCAACTCGGCATTCACAGAAGAACTTGGGCAGCATTTCCAGAAGAGGGAAGATAAGGATTTGGACTGAGTGGTAGCGGGAGGGTGTTTGCCGAATACATGAGGCATTAAATCAGTCATTAGTACTGAGCTCGGCAGGCTCCTTCCTCCTCAAGAACCTGTCTTTCTCTTTTATGTGTCCCTCTCATCCTTTGGATTAATGCCACCGAAGTGTCTTCTCACTCACTCCACAAGTGAGGATGTAATTTCTTGCCCTAGCTCAGACTTCACTCTCTTCATTATAATTGTGTTTTTATCTCTTTGGCACCAACCATTTATGCAAGGGCTCCAAAGAATGGTTTGTTCTGCTTCCTGGTTTTATGCCTTTTTATTACACCACAGTACAGTCTTAAAAACCCCTAGTCTTTAACACTTCCAAAACAATTTGCGAATATTAGCTAACCCGATTTGCCCCTCGGCCCCAGGAGGCTGGGTCAGTGTGATTATTTCTGCTCTATACATGGGAGCCCTGGATGGGGAAGGTTAGGGAATTTGCCTGAGTTTGCAAAATAAAGCTGAAACTAAATGCATCATTCACAGGAGGACCAATCCTGACGGATCACAGTCCTGTCGTTAAGCAGCAGCTGGGGGAAGAGAGGAGGATGGAGGTGGTTCAGGCCAAGTCCGAGGTCAGCTTCATTGCTTTGCCAAGAGACTCTGTGGGCATCAGCCTGCTTCTGCACTGGGTACGATCATCTCTTTATATGCCTCCCTCCCCCACTGCACTGGGTGCTCCCTGAGGGCAAGGCTCGGCATGTGACAAGGCTCGACCGTTACCATTAGCACAGCATGGGAGGCGCAGCATGTTTTCGGGAATAATATGTGTGTCTGAAATACAGAAGGTGCCAGAAACATAGATTTCTTCCCCTCCTTGACCAGGGCATTATGAGCAACATGAGAGGCATTTGTTATTTCTACCTCACTTGTGGGTTCTGGAGTCAACCTTATTCACATCTTGGCTACACCCATGCCTGGCAATCTTGGACAGATCGCTTAGCCTTACGAACCTTTCCTTCCTCATTTGTGAAACAAAAGAAAACAATGACAACAATAATAATAATACTTCTTCGTCGAGTTGATGTAATAATGAGAACAGAAGTGGCATGAAGTAGGTGGTCTCCCGGCTCCCATCTTGAACACATGTGCCCACAAAAGTATCAGTATTTTATGTCCCCTCACCAGCCAAGTGCAGAGCTATCAAATGTTGAATGCAAAATACCTGTGCTTCGGGAAACTTACTGCCTCCATCTGAAGGTTAGAATTAACTGAGCGCTAGTGATGTTAAGGTAAACCGTATGGTCAGTTTCACAGGACTAAGCCAGATGGTTCTGACTAGTGGAATTCTGCATAAATACGAAATCATATGTAAAATTTAAGACACAAAACAGAGGATCACAGGGGAAGGGAGGGGAAAATAAAACAAATCAGAGAGGGAGACAAAGCATGAGACTCTCAGTCATAGGAAACAAAGTGAGGGTTGCTGGAGGGGAGGTGGGTGTGGGGTTAGGGTAACTGGGTGATGTGCAGGAAGGAGGGCGAGGGATGGAATGAGCACCAGGTGTTACATCCAACCGGTGAATCACTGAACTCTACCTCTGAAACTACTGATACACTATATGTTAATTAATTGAATTTAAATAAAATAAGATATAAAAAATACCAAATACTTGGGTTGGACAATTGTTTTTTGTTGTCAGAGAAATTCTGAGAATAAGGTTTGCCTCGTGCAAACATTAGGAGAGCGGCAAGTAGCACCAGTCTGTCAGTACCTCGCATGGGGCTCTGCAACCATAGGTGCTCATTAAATGTTTACTGACCATCGGGATTATTTGTTTGGCACTGGTTTTCATTAGTAGCCACTGAGAATAATATAAGATAAAAAAAATCCTCATTATTTGATATGCTGAGGATAACTTTTACATCATATTCCTACTTGCTGAAATCTGAAGATAGAGTGAATTCTTTCTACTCACAGATGTACTAGTTAGTATAGCGATTTGAAAAGATTACTTTGATTCCATCAAAAGCCAATTGTACTTATTCTTTTATTCTTAAATATAGTCTCTATTTTGAAATCTACAGGATTAAAAATGTCACATTGATTCTCAAATTCACCAGATGTGGAATACACTATCTTGTTTTTAATTTATTTTTTCGTTGTAGTTCTTTTCTTGTGGCATGATTTCCCCTAAAGTGCCATATGGTATTCCCTTGTTGGGTTTTGAAGAGACCAAGAAATCAGTTCAAGTATATTTTGAGACACCTGTAACACTCCTTAGAGAAAGGAGAGGACCATGCTGTAGCATAACCAAAAGTGTGAATCACTCACATTGGAGCTTTGCCGACGAATGAGAATAAAATGAAGCAGGAAGTACAGAACAAAGTATATTCCTAGTACCTATATTCTAGGCTGTCACTTTGACAATTCCGATTCAGGGTTCTGATGCATCAGGACTAATATCCGAGAAGGCAAAAGAGATATAGTTTTAAAAGAAACATCAATAGCGTGTTTCCCAGAAGTACATTATGCATGCAGTATGCAAATTTCTTCTTGAATTTCTTGCTGAAACAGGAACACAGAACAGCAAAGGCCATGTGAACAAGGCACATTCTGTGGATTACCTCATCCTTCACTAAGAGGAAGGAGAAACAGGAAGCTGAACACGTAGCAGAGAACACTGAAATCTTGGCTAACAGGGTCATTTATGCGGGTGTGTTATATTGAAATTACAAGGCTTTTTACATCCTAAATTTGAGTACATGAGATTTTTTCATTGGATGGGAGCCAGTTTATCTCTCAGATGATTTCATTCCATTTTGGTTTTGAGAACTAAGAGGGGAGCTCATGAAGTTTTTCAAGGTGCTTGTATTTTGGAGGTGAGCTGGCAGCAGAGAGAGCTTCGTGTTGGCTACATGTTTTGACCACGATGTTACAGTTCAAATAAGCAGCCTTCCCATAAGTAATATCAAATGTATAAAAGAAAATCCATTCTTTCTTATTCCATCTATTTATAGTCTAAAGATTCCTACTTCAATATTTTTTTTCTCTTGGCTTCTATTATTAACTTTACATACCTCCATTGTGGCAAACACATTTTAATTACATTTTCTGCTTGATGAATTTCCAATTTCCTGTCTTTTATTCTAGGCAATGCCAAACTTAGAAAAGGGACTGAATAATTGAAGAATCTCAACGGTTTAGTAAATGGGAGGGATAAAAATGGGGTGATTCCTTTAAATATCTAAAACCATGAGAGACTGTGGACTCTGAGAAACAAACTGAGGGTTATGGAGGGGAGGGGATGGGGGGATGGGTGAGCCTGGTGGTGGGTATTAAGGAGGGCACGGATTGCATGGAGCACTGGGTGTGGTGCATAAACAATGAATCTTGGATCACTGAAAAAATAAAATAAAAAAAAATCAAACAGACAAAAAAAAAGTGGAGAAGGAAAGAGACATTACTAAGGTCACAGAGATGGTTAAGTGGTGAAGAGAAACTAGAAAAAGAACCCAAGTCTTTGAACTATTTTATTTATAACCATGTTTTTCAAACTTCTGGCTGTGACTAAATGCTGGGTCATGAAACTGATTTTGACTAGCATCTAAAGAATTAAATAGAATAGAACACATCATAGAGCACCAGCTCTATGATTTCACTTTTCAGTGAAGTTAAGAATTTATTTAGTAAAGGAAAGAATTATTTCATGAAAATTTGTTTCAGTCTTGTCTATTATGATGTTAAGTATATTTCTGTGTGAAATGGTGAGAAAAATAAATGGGAAGTCATTGATCTACATATCATGTCACCTACTAAATTATTAAGTTGCTCAAAAGTAATTTATGATGATCAAATCTCCATGCTATTGGTTTTAACATTAAAATAACTGGGATAATAAAAAATAAATTAAACATTACTATTCACTGATCATCCCTGTAATGATTGGTGTTTTACCTGGACCCTCAAACACCCAAAGACAATACTGTTTTTTGGAGGAAACTGGAGCACATTAATTTGATTTAGACTTTGATTTTGTTCCTTAGGAAAAAAAGAGGCCATGTTCCTTCCCGCTCAGTTAGATTAAAATGGCACAGTTGTCCTTCTGTATGCCTCTAAGTGGCCCTTGTTGAATCCTGTAATGGAAGAGGATGATGGGTCTGAGCCAGAAGCCGGATTCTGTGTTAGCCTCTACTGACATGGAGATGAATAAAACATGGCCTCTGATATTGAGACCCTGTAGTTTACCTTGGGAAATGGCTTACCATGGAGGAAGGTGTTTATGAAACACAGGGTAGCTCCCTTCTATACTGTGTTCTTCATCAACCTCTTCCTGCCCTTATCTGTGTGGTAAAATAGAGTTATAACAGCACCCAAATGGGGCCTTAGACAAGGGAAAGAGGGGTAGACTTCATTGTTTTTACTTTTTTTAAGATTTTATTTATTTATTAGACAGAGAGAGATCACAAGTAGGCAGAGAGGCAGGCAGAGGGAGAGGGGGAAGCAGGTGCCCTGCTGAGCAGAGAGCCCAATGCGGGGCTCGATCCCAGGACCCTGAGATCATGACCTGAACCGAAGGCAGAGGCTTAACCCACTGAGCTACCCAGGCGCCCCAAGCGGTAGACTTCTGATGAGGGAATGTTCCCCTACCTCAGTCGCCTACTTCTTGACAATTCATCATGGTGATAAAATTTAAATTTGTCTCTGTCTTCTGTTTTGAGACTGGGAGGGTTCAAGGGCCAAGGGGGAATTAGGAGGAATATATTCCTAATAATGGTTATTCAAGGTACTTGTAGACCTGGCAACTGGGGCTCTTCCTCTGGACCCCCAAACTCTGGCATGCCTCATTCCCTCCTTCACCAGCTGTGCCACACCCCACCAGCATGGAGTCCATGGCGACACAGGAGGCACCGTGTACCTACTGAGACCTAATTCTTTCTTTTAAACCACTGTCTGGAGACTCAGGACTCTGAAATCCCTACCAGCTTCCTGCCCACTGCCAGGCCTACATGAGTGACTTTCTAATAGTCTTTTCTTCCAAAGGTGAGTGCTCCACAGGTATATATACTTTTCAGGTTCAGGGGTAGAAAAAAGTATGTGGTCTCAGCGGTTGGAGTGCTGTGAGTGGGGCTCAGGCTGCATGGCTAGCTAGCTTGTCAACAGGTGTGCCCACAGGGCCCTTCTTAAGATAGGGTGGAGGCATGAGTCAAGGAGAAAGTACTAGGCTGCAGCTTCCGTTGGAACTCTTGCTCCATGCCCTGTGAGTGTTAGCGCTGGGCCTGAGGCTGTGACCTAGCTTATACGAGGCGGAAAAATGAAGGTCATGATAGTTGCATGGAGTAAGGCCCACAACATGGAATGGGAATGCATGCAGAAGCCCACTCTGGGAACTGGTGTGTGCTTCTCCATTCACTGTCTTCTGCATCATGTTTTCATGGCCCGTGACTTAAGTGTCAAGATCTAGAATTGGAGAAGCAAAGGGACTCACTAACAGAAAAATACCTGTGATATCTCTGGCTGAAAACCCTCAGTGGTTTCCTACTGCTTTCAAATGAATGGAACCCCAACTGCTTAAGCTAAGTCACAAGTCATTCTAACACTGGATGACCTGCTTTACTTTGGGAGATTCAGCCCATTCCTTGTCAGCCTCCTAGGCAGGCTTGCTCCAGCCTGTTGTGCTGCTTCTGCTCTTTCTTATCCAGGTCTATTCACCATTCCTCTTCCTCCCTCCCCCAGTTAAATCCCACTCATTCTCCAATTTTCAGCTCCACGTTGCTTTCCTCCAAGGGTCTGACCTCCCCAACGCTGCCCTTGTACGATGTATTTGTTAGTGCCCCTGTGATGTTCCATCTTGTATGACATATCCAACCTGGTTGGCATGCCTATCATCTGTGTCCCATATGAAAATCACCAGGGGGATTGCATGTGTGGTTTTCCACTGAGTCCTCCAGAGCCCAGCATAGTGCCTGCAAAATTCAGAGTTGACCCAAAAAACACCTGAAAACACAAGTTATTTAGTGCGTGAGTTAATAAAATCTCAACAGCTTTCAAATCATTAACTGTAATTTTAGGAATAATTAGCATCATGTGTTTCTTTTTCTTTCTACTTCTCGTGATAATTTGCAGTGGTACGAGTATGGTGACAATAACAATAAGGAAAATATGACTGCTTTTCTACATTTAGAGGATAGAAAGTATAGAACTTAAAAATTCAGGTTTGATTTAACAAATTCCAGCTTGTTCAGATATTTTTTTGAACCCATTCATTTATCACCATATTTTTCCTGACTTTCCCTCCTATTTTCTATTTCAATTTTAATAGGCACATGCAGTTCACATCCAATTTGAAGTATGGGCACAAGATAGTCAACATATTAAAAAAAAACAATGAAATGTAAAAGAAATTAAGTTTATTGCATCCCACCAACTTTTAGCATTAAATGCATGACATCCATGAGACACTACCAAAAGGAAGAACAAGAAACAAAAGAAAAAAGAAAACGCACACACACAGTCTGGGTAGGACTGAATGTGACTAGAACAAAACAAGCTCCATTTTTTTTTTTAAGAAAAGATCCCTAAATAACACTAACTTCATTTCCAGTTTATAATGAGTATGGAGTGAAATTATATGCAATACTAAAGAAGGTGGATGGAAACAGTGCCAAAAATGTAAAAGTGTTTCTAAATATTTACATTTGCTTGGAGCTTCCCCAAAAAATCACTGATTTAAGGATTAGTAAACGAATGAACACTTTTAATAACAATGCAGTAACCACACAAAGACAAACAATTCTAGAGACAGCTGCCTCCATTCTGAAAAGCATGTGGTGTGTACACATTTGGCTTCAAGGAAAAAAGGAAATTCTTAGTGAAAAAAATCATCCCAGGAGAAAAAGAGCAGCAAGATGTGGGAACTGGTGGAGGGAATAGAAAGCGGAAGGTTGATGAACCCTTCCGTAATCATGATACCACAAAATATGGGGGTCTTGGGAGACATCGTCCACCTAAACCTATAAGGTTGGGTTATCCCTTTCTCTCATTTCTATATAAAATTTGAACATAACATTTTAAAACTCTAAAAATTACTCTCAAAAATATAAGAAACAAGCCATACTGCTATTATTTATTTCCTAAGTGTGCTGTGTTGTGATGAATTTATCGTGGAGAATATTAAAAGTTAACAAAAACATGGTGGAATGAAGGGGCAATGTCATAGGGTGGGAGCCCAAACCCTCATCAGGATGAATAAGGCTGTTTGGCTATCTGTGAAATGGGGCAGTCTGGAGGCATGAATCTGTATGATCCTGTTCAGATTCACTTGTCTCTAAACAAGCATTGAATGGGTACCTCCTGGTGGAACACGTGCTGTTCTAGGCACTGATACACAATCCAGGTGCTAGAAGCAAGAAGATAACCCATCATAATAAGAAAGTAAATAAATAAAAATACAATTTAAGACAGGTATCAATGTTTATAATAAAAAATATAATGTGGTTATGTGATAGAGAGTGACTTTAGGTAGGAAGAGGGTGGAGAGATAAGAGAAATCTCAATGAAGAGTAACATTTGAACAATAGCTGTGAGCTAACCGAGAGGTAGCTTTATTCGAATGTTGGGGAAGAACACCATAACAAGACAGCACATCATGTGCAAGAGGCTATGAGACCAGAAAGAGCTAAAATTTTTCAACAAAGGGAAAAGACAGATGGACAAATACTGCATGATTCTAGTTACATGAGGTGTCTAAAATAGTCAAACTCATAGAAGCAGAGAACAGAATGATGGTTGCCAGGAGCCAGGGGAGAAAGGGAAATGGGGAATTGCTTTGCAATTTGTGTAAAGTTTCTGTTATGCAAGATGAATTCAAAGTTCTAGAGCTCTTCTGTACAACATGATACCTGTAGTTTACAGTACAGTATCTGGCACTTTAACATATGTTAATAGGATAGTTCTCATGTTATGTATTCTTACCAAAACACACAAGCAGACACATGCACACACACACACATACACACACACACACACACACAAGAAAAGTTGTGGATATAATGGATATGTTTAGTACTTTGGTTCCAGTGATGATGCCATGAGTATATAATACATATGTAGAAACGAATCAAGAGGTATATATTAAATCTGAGCAATTACTTGCATATCAATTATATCTCAAAAAGGAGGAAAGGGTGGAGGGAGGGAGGGAGGAAGGAAGGAAGGCAGGGAGACAAGGAGTCAGGGAGGAGTGGAGGAAGAAAAGAATGAAAAGAAAACACAAGAAAAGAAAACACAAACTTTTTCTTGTGGTTAAGTTCCAGTTTCAAAGCATTGTGGTCTGAGAATATACAGGGAATAATCTCAGTCTTTTGGTACCGGTTGAGCACTGATTTGTGACCCAGTATGTAGTCTATTTTGGAGAAATTTCCATGTGCGCTTGAGAAGAATGACTTTCTGTTGTTTCAGCGTGGGATGTTCTTAATATATCAGCAATCAGACAACAAAAAGGAATAAAATGTATTCAAATTGACAAAGAAGAAGTCAAACTCTCACACTTTGCAGATGACATACTTTATGTGAAAAACCCAAAAGACTCCACACCCAAACTACTAGAACTCATACAGCAATTCAGTAATGTGGCAGGATACAAATTCAATGCAAAGAAATTGGTTGCCTTCTTATACAATGAAAATATAGAAAGGGAAATTAGAGAATTGATTCCATTCACTATAGCACCAAGAACCATAAACTCTGGAATAAACCTAACCGAAGTAAAGGATCTGTACTCGAGGAACTACAGAACACTCATGAAAGAATTTGAAGACACAAAAAGATGGAAAAGCATTCCATGCTCATGGATTGGAAGAGTAAACATTGTCAAAATGTCTATACTGCCCAGAGAAGTCTATACTTTCAATGCCATCCCAATCAAAATTCCACCGGCATTTTTCAAAGTTCTGGAACAAACAATCCTAAAATTTGTATGGAACCAGAAAAGACCACGAACTGCTAAGGAAATGCTGAAAAAGAAAAGTAAAGCTGAGGGCATCACAGTGCCTGACTTCAAGCTTCACTCAAAACTGTGATCATCAAGACAGCATGATACTGGCACAAAAACAGACCCATAGACCAATGGAACAGAGTGAAGAGGCCAGATATGGACCCTCAACTTTATGGTCAAATAATCTTCAACAAAGCAGGAAAAAATGTCCAGCGGAAAAAAGACAGTCTCTCCAATAAATGGTGCTGGGAAAATTGGAAAACTATGTATAGAAGAATGAAACTCGACCATTCTTTCACACCAGACACAAAGATAAACTTGAAATGGATAAAAGACCTCAATGTGAGGCAGGAATCTATCACAATCCTAGAGGAGAACATAGGCAGGAACCTCTTTGACATGGACCACATCAACTTCTTTCAAGACATGTCTCCAAAGGCAAAGGAAATAAAAGCAAAAATGAACTTTTGGGACTTCATCAATATGAAAAGCTCCTGCACAGCAAAAGAAAATGTCAATAAAACAAAGAGGCAACCCATGAAATGAGAGAAGATACTCTCAAATGGCACTACCAACAAAAGACTGATATCCAAGATCTATAAAGAACTCCTCAAACTCAACACCCAAAAAACAGTTAATCATGTCAAAAAATGGGCAGAAGACATGAATAGACACTTCTCTAAAGAAGACATACAAATGGCCAACAGACACATGAAAAAATGTTCACCATCATTAGCCATCAGGGAAATTCAAATCAAAACCACATTAAGACACCACCTTACACCAGTTATGATGGCTAAAATTGACAGGACAGGAAACAACAAGTGTTGGAGAGGATGTGGAGAAAGGGGAACCCTCTTACACTGTTGGTGGGAATGCAAGTTGGTGCAGCCACTTTGGAAAACAGTGTGGTGATTCCTCAAAAAATTAAAAATAGAGCTACCCTATGACCCTGAAATTGCACTACTGGGTATTTATCCAAAAGATAGAGATGTATCTTTGAATAGATGAAAGGAAGGGCCATATGTACCCCAGTGTTCATAGCAACAATGGCCACAATTGTCAAACTGTGGAAAGACCCAAGATGCCCTTCAACACATGAATGGATAAAGAAGATATGGTCCATATATGCAATGGAATATTACTCAGACATCAGAAAGGATGAATACCCAACTCTTGTATTATCATGGAACAGACTGGAGGAGATTATGCTGAGTGAAATAAGTCAAGCAGAGGAAGTCAAATATCATACGGTTTTACTTACTAGTGGAGCATAAGGAATAACATGGAGGACATTAGGAGAAGGAAAGGAAAAGTGAATGCGGGGAAATCAGAGGGAGAGATGAAGCATGAGAGACTGTGGACTCTGAGAAACAAACTGAAGGTTATGGAGTGGAGGGGGGTGGGGGGATGGGTGAGCCTGGTTGTGGGTATTAAGGAGGGCACGTATTGCATGGCACACTGGGTGTTGTACATAAACAAGGAATCTTGGATCACTGCATCAAAACTAATTATGTATTTTATGGTGACTAACATAACACAATAAAAAATAAAATAAAAAAAGAAAAGAAAAGACCGATAATAAATAATGAATGGAGGAGAAAATGGTAGGAAGTATGTTTGGCAGGATGCAAAGGGCCATGCTGTGTAGATTCTTTCAAGTCAGGGTGAGTAAAATAGATTTACACTTCCTATTAGTAGAAGCCACTGGAGGGTTTTGCATTGGCAAATATTAATTTGACTTAGGTTATTAAAATCCCACACTAGCTGGTGTGTAGGAAATAGACTCTAGAGAGGCAAGAACAAAAGCTGGCAGGCCAGGGAAGGGACAATTTCAGCAGCCTGGTGGGGACCAAGAATGGGGATACAGAGAAAGCAATGGAAATAGAGACTCAACAGATGTGGGAAATATTCTACACATGGAGAAGATCACAATTGTCTATAGATTGGAGATGGATGCAAATAATGTGAGGGGTCAGAGGTAAATACAAATCCATATGCAAATGCATTTGCTTGTGCAAGGGCATGCACGAACATGCATGTGCAATCTCTCCATGCATGTACAAGGATGAAATATAAGGACGCCTATGTGGCTCATTCATTAGGCGTCTGCCTTCAGCTTGGGTCATGATGCTGGGACCCTGGGATTGAGCCCCACATCAGGCTCCCTGCTCAGTGGGGAGCCTGTTTCTCCCTCTTCCAGTCCCCCTACTTGTGTTCCCTCTCTCGCTGTGTCTCTCTCCATCAAATAAATAAATAAAATTAAAGAAAAATAAAAAGATAAAATACAAGCATCTAGGTTATTCAAGTTGATGCATCTCAGTTAAAAGATTTCCTCATGAGAACTAGCCTAAATAATTCATCTTTGCTTTGCCTCATTCTCAGTGTACATGATCTTCCTGGATGACCCAGTGGGTAAGGGTTTAACAGTGTTGCTCCAAGCTTCAGCTATCATACTTAAGTACATTTGCCAAAATCCCATGCTATCATCTTTAAAGATCCACCATTCACCATCCCAGACAATGAAGAGCTAAGACATTTAGTTCCCAAGAAATAATGAGCTACCACAAATTATTGTATAAGGATATTGTGTGTGGAGATAGTCGTTTAGGATAGTAATTCTGAATACGGTGTGTGGAAAGAATCTGAGACAGGAGGCAAAGGAAAGAAGATTGATTTGAAGTTTTCAGAACAAAGAGATGAGATAGTGATAAAAGACATCCGGGTTGCCATGGGAATCAAGGAAATTAAATGAATATAAAGGTGCAGAACAAATATTAATTAAGTACACACTATACATGAAGCATTCCGCTAAGCACAAGAGCTCTTTAGGGAGGGATTTCAGATCCACTGAAATGGAGACTGGGAGGTTAAACAGCTTCCTCCAAGTCACACAATGAGGAGTGCGTAGAACCAGGTTCCCCATGGATCCATGGAGGTAAGCCTGTGCTTGTCTTACTGTACAATAGTGTCTCCTGGTGGAGTCTTTTACCTTCCACATCAAATCCCCTTACATTCTCTTGGTGATTGATTCTGTCTTCATTCACTCAACTCTGCCATTGTCATGACCCTAATTCAAATCCCCATCATCGCTCACCTGGTGCAGTGGACTTCTGACTCCATCTCCTAAAACCTAAAATGTGCGAGAACCTAAACCCTCAGATTTAAACAATGAAGGTGGATTTCAATATTTCAGACCTAAGTATACATGGCCTTGTTTGTGCCTTCCACAGTGTTCAGTGTGGCCATCACACAAGGGAAATATTATTACTTAAAGATATATTTTGTATAAGACTGTGTTGGAATCTGGTAGCACTTTCGTATATACAAGCCAAGAATGCAACTGTCCTAATAAACATTCATGCTCTATAAACACTGGCATAAACAGGGAAATCAGAAAGTGCCTGAAATTTTGTCAGACACACCACTAGCTTGTTCACTTACTAGGAATTGTAAGAAACAATTAGTCGAACTCATCTTTAATCAGATAAATCATGTCATACTTACGGTTTGCAGGTGTCTATATACGTTGTTTGTCTAATTGGTTGAAAAGCACTTGTAGCAGGATTTAGAGAAGCTTTGGTCTCTCTGCTTCTCCAAAGAGCAGGGTGGTGGCTTCAGTGGGGCTATCTGGGAGGCAGGGAGCTCTGAGGAACGTCAATCCAAATAAATCTCTCTAATCCTAAGCAAATGAGTGGATGAGTCATGTGGCTGACTCAGAGTTCCTTCAGTAACTGGGACACTCTCAAGTTTCCTGAAGTACTTTTCTAAGGTCCTTCCAAGCCTCCAATTCAGTCACCATCACACTTTAATTTCAATGTGTCAGTTGGATGACACCTTCATTAAAACCATTATGACTTTAATACTGATGATCATTCCAGAAACTGACAGCTTCATGGCATTAGGAAAAGATGGACCATTGTTAACTTATATACCTTGGTGTTCTGTCAAAATGGAAGTCTGCCCAATCCATTGGCTTCAGACCATTCCTGGCATGCAGTTCTTTGACTCGAGCAATTCTATAACTATTCAAGAGATAGGACCTCAGATTCACTTTGCTCTTTATCTTCCCTCTTTCTTGCATCCACTATTTATCCATTTCTATTATTTCTCACTTGGAAAGACCTCTTAAATCTTACCCTTCTCCAATTACCTGCCCACTTAGTTAGTAAGCAGGCATCAAAGTCAGCCTAAGGACACATGGTCCCCTCAGCTGCCCTATGTTTTCTTTTAAAGTCATCTTTCATAGTCATGCTATTTACAAACAGGAACAATGAAATAACTTTAAAGGCACCCACGAATAGTAACAGCACAAGGGTCTGCAAAAGTATTGGTCAGGCTTTGAAACAGAGATACAGAGACAAAATTAGAAGTGCAAAAACACCTCAAAGTGGGTGTACATATGCACACATTTGTTATTTTTTTATGTTTTCTATGATAAAGGGCATTAAGTCAAATCTGAGGAATGGACTAGATTGATCAATAAAAAATGCTAGGAAAACTGAATACTTATTTGGAAAAATCTGGTACTTAATTCAAGTATCTACTAATGTAATTTCAAGCTTAAAATATTACCAATAAAATTTTAAAAGCACCATAAGGAAAATAAATAATTTTAACCACAGGATGGGAAATGCCTCTCTAAGAATAATACCATGGGGAAAATCATAAAGATAAATGTACATAGGATTGATAAAATAAAACTATAAAGTTATTGTACATAAAAGGACATAATAAAATATTCAAAACCAACAGATTAAGAAAAATATATTTCCAACACATAGGAAAGATATAGAGTTGATATTTTTAAAGGGCTTTAGTAAATTAGAAAAGCTATATACCAATAATAAAATAAGCAAAGAAGGGATCCTCATTCTCTCTCTCTTCTTCTCATACACACACACACACACACAGGTATACACATAATTAAAATGTCATGGCTCAAAAGTTTATAATAAAAGTAATAAAAATAGTTCTCAATTTAACTAGTAAAAATAAATATAGCTTACATTTGAAAATTAGTTCTTTTCATTGCATAACTAATTGGCAAGATTTAGAAAAATATAACTAGTGCTGTTCAGAATTTGTGCTCTTATCCTTATTAAATTAAAACTACCACATAGAGCAGATTTATCAAGAAAATTCCAAATTAAAAAAATTTCACCTTAATGTTTTCTCTAGAACTTGACTGCTTCTTAAGGCAACAATCTTTGTTGTCCCTATAGAATATACCTGACCCTTGAAAAACACATGGATTTGGGTCACCAACCCCACTGTGCAGCTGAAAATCCTTATATAACTCTGACTTGCCCAGAACTTAACCACTAATTGTCTCCCGTTAACTGGAATCCTTACAGATAACATAAAAGGTCAATGAAGACATATTTTTTAATGTTAAATATATTATATACTGAATTCTTACAATAAAGTAAGCCAGAGAGGAGAAAATATTATTAAGAAACTCATAAGGAATATAGATCAATATCCCTGATGAACATGGATGCAAAAATTCTCACCAAGATATTAGCCAATAACATCCAAAAGTACATTAAAAGGATTATTCATCATGACCAAGTGGGATTTATTTCTGGGTAGCAAGTGTGGTTCAACATCTGCAAATAAATCAATGTGATACACTACATGAATAAAAGAAAGGACAAGAAAACCATATGATACTCTCAGTAGATGCAGAAAAAGCATTTGACAAAGTACAGCATCCTTTCTTGATTAAAACTCTTCACAGTGTAGAAATAGAGGAAACATACATCAATATAATAAAGGCCATCTATGAGAAGCCCACAGTGAATATCATTCTCAACGGGGAAAAATTGAAAGCTTCTCCCCTAGGGTCAGGAACACGATAGGGATGTCCACTCTTACCACTGTTACTTAGCATAGTACTCAGCAATCAGACAACAAAATGAAATAAAAGGCATCTGAATCAATAAGGAGGAAGTCAAATTCTCACTCCTCGCAGAATACATGATACTCTATGTGGAAAACCCAAAAGACTCCACCCCAAAATTGCTAGAACTCATACAGGAATTCAACAAAGTGGTAGGATAGAAAATCAATGCACAGAAATCAATTGCATTTCTACACATTAGCAATGAGACAGAAGAAAGAGACATTAAGGAATCAATCCTACCTACAATTGTACCAAAATCCATAAGATACCTAGGAATAAACCTAACCAGAGAGGCAAAGGATCTGTACGCTGAAAACTGTAGAACACTGATGAAAGAAATTGAGGAAGGCACAAAGAAATGTTAAAAATGTTCTATGCTCATTGATTTGAAGAACAAATATTGTTAAAATGTCCATGCTACCTAGATAAATCTATACATTCAAAAAAATTCCTATCAAAATACCATCAACTTTTTTCACAGAGCTGGAATAAATAATCCTAAAATTTGTTTGGAACCAAAGGAGACCCTGAATAGCCAAAAGAATGGTGAAAAAGAAAACCACAGCTGGTGACATCAGAATTCCAGACTTCAAGTTATATTACAAAACTGTATTCATCATGACAGGGTGGTACTGGCACAAAAACAGACACATAGATCAATGAAGCAGAATAGAGAGCCCAGAAATTGACCCTCAACTCTATGGTCAACTAATCTTCAACAAAGCAAGAACACATATCCAATGGAGAAAAGACAGTCTCTTCAACAAATTGTGTTGGGAAAATTGGACAAAATAATGTGCAGAATAATGAAACTAGACCATTTTCTTACACCATACACAAATATAGATTCAATAGGGATGAAAGACCTAAATGGGAGACAAGAATCCATCAAAATCCTAGAGGAGAATACAATCAGCAACCTCTGTGACCTCAGTCACAGTGACTTCTTGCTAGACATATCTTCAAGGGCAAGGGAAAAGAAAAGGCTAAATGAACTATTAAGACTTCATCAAGATAAAAGGTTTTTGCACAGCAAAGGAAACAAGTTGACAAAACCAAAAGATGACTGACAGAATGGAAGAAGATATTTGCAAATGTATTTTCAGATCAGGGGCTAGTATCCAAAATCTATAAAGAACTTATCAAACTCAATACCCAAAGAACAAATAACCCAGTCAAGAAATGGGCAGAAAACATGAACAGAAATTTCTTCAAAGAAGACATACAAATGGTCAACAGACACATGAAAAAATGCTCAATATCACTGGGCATCAGGGAAATACAAACATCAAAGCCACAATGAGATAACACCTCACACGGGTCAGAATGGGTAAAATTAACAACTCAGGAAATGACAGGTGTTGGCAAAAATGTGGAGAAAGGGGAATCCTTCTACACTGTTGGTGGGAATATAAGCTGGTACAGCCACTCTGGAAAACAGTATGAAGTTTACTCAAAAAGTTCAAAATAGAGCTACTCTATGACCCAGCAATTGCACTACTAGGTATTTACCCTAAAGATACAGATGTAGTGATCCAAGGGGGCACCTGCACCACAATGTTCATAGCAGCAATGTCCATAATAGCCAAACTATGGAAAGAGCCCAGATGTCCTTGGACAGATGAATGGAAAAAGAAGATGTGGTATATATACATAATGGACTATTACTCAGCCATGAAAAAAATGAAATCTTGCTACATGCAATGGTGTGGATGGAACTAAAGGGTATTATGCTAAGCAAAATAAGGCAATCTGAGAAAGAATATTATGTGATTTTGCTTATATGTGGAATTTCAGAAACAAAACAGAAGAGAATAGGGGAAGGAAGGAAAAATAAAACAAGAGAAAATGAAAGAGGGAGACACATCATAAGAGACTCTTAATCATAGGGAACAAACTGAGGGTTGCTAGAGGGGCAGAGGTGGGGGATGGGGTAACTGGGTGATGGACATTAAGGAGAGCACGTGATGTAATGAGCACTGGGTATTATATGAGACTGATGAATCACTGAACTCTACTTTTGAAACTAACAATACACTGGATGTTAATAATTGAATTTAAATTTAAAGAAGGAGAAAAGGGGGAGAGAAAAAGAGAAAGAAAGAAAGAAAGAAAGAAAGAAAGAAAGAAAGAAAGAAAGAAGAAAGAAAGTCATAAGGAAGAGAAAAGACATTTACAATAGTGTACTGCATTTATCAAAAAAAAAAAAAAAACATGTAAGTGGACCCTCCCACTTCAAACCCATATTGTTCAAGGGTCAACTCTTTGAATTCAGCAAGGAGAACTTCTAAAGTTATGTTGATGCTTATCTGTGGAGCTGACATTGTATGATGAGTCTTACACTATATCTAGTGCTGAAAAGTGGCTCCAGAGAACACTTGTGTCACCTAGGTTGTAGGCCTGGGGCAGGTGAGGGGCTCTAATTCCCAGCTCCTTGTCTCTCAGTTCAACATGTTTCTCCTTTCTCTCCTTTCGAGTGCCTTAGTCATACCCCCTCAGACTTCATGGGAGTGGAGTGTGAGCCTGCCCAGGTCACTTGTGAATCTTCAGCATAGAGCATGATGCCTGGCACATACTATGTGATCAAACAATGTATAGCTAATTTTGGCCCTCCCTGAATATATTTCCAAATGGCTCAGGCTGGAAGGTCAGGGTCTTCTAAAGCAGATTCACAGAAGATCAAGTTTCCAGGGATATGATAAAGGGAAAATGGGAGTCAATTCTTGAGTCCACCTAGATGCTCCCTGTGGCACACGCCTGGGTGAATTCATTAAGAAAAAACATCCAAAGGTGTAGTCTTTTTTCCAAAGCCAGAAAGGCTCAAATTAGAAGAGACTGTGGCAGCCTCATGATGAAACACTGTGAGTGGGCAGTCTCAGCACTGCCTTTGTTGTTGCTAAAATGGAAAGGCCTATGAGTTCTGAGGATTTGCAACCAGCCTAAAGAACTCCTCAAACTCAACACCCAAAAAACAGTTAATCATGTCAAAAAATGGGCAGAAGACATGAATAGACACTTCTCTAAAGAAGACATACAAATGGCCAACAGACACATGAAAAAATGTTCACCATCATTAGCCATCAGGGAAATTCAAATCAAAACCACATTGAGACACCACCTTACACCAGTTAGAATGGCAAAAATTGACAGGACAGGAAACAACAAGTGTTGGAGAGGATGTGGAGAAAGGGGAACCCTCTTACACTGTTGGCGGGAATGCAAGTTGGTGCAGCCACTTTGGAAAACAGTGTGGAGATTCTTAAAAAAATTAAAAATAGAGCTACCCTATGACCTTGCAATTGCACTACTGGGTATTTACCCCAAAGATACAGATGTATCTTTGAATAGATGAAAAGAAGGTCCATATGTGCCCCAGTGTTCATAACCAATGGCCACATAAGCCATAAGCAATGGCCACAATCACCAAAGTGTGGAAAGAGCCAAGATGCCCTTCGACACATGAATAGATAAAGAAGATATGGTCCATATATGCAATGGAATATTACTCAGCCATCAGAAAGGATGAACACCCAACTTTTGTATCATCATGGACCAGACTGGAGGATATTATGCTGAGTGAAATAAGTCAAGCAGAGAAAGTCAATTATCATATGGTTTCACTTCCTTGTGGAACGTAAGGAATAAAATGGAGGACTCTAGGAGAAGGAAAGGAAAAGGGAATGGGGGGAATCAGAGGGAGAGATGAACCATGAGAGACTGTGGACTCTGATAAGCAAGCTCAGGTTTTAGAGGGGAGGGGGTGGGGGGATGGGTGAGCCTGGTGGTGGGTATTAAGGAGGGCACTTATTGCAAGGAGCACTGGGTGTGGTGCATAAACAAGGAATCTTGGAACACTGAAAAAAATTAAGGAAAAAAAAGGTAAAATAACGAGTGAAATAAAATACAAATGTCAAATTTTGTCCTGTGAAGTACATTAGGAGGATTCATTAAAATTTTCCTCCTTTTTCTAATTAATATAAAGGGAAAGTAAAGTAGCATTCACAGAAGAAATGTGTCTTGACCAGGGTCACTAAGAAAGTTGGTGTATATAACAAAGAAAAAATGAATCTGAAAAAGTATCAAGCTGATGATAAATAGTATGTATATTCATTCCTCCCACCTCCCTTTCTTTCTTTCTTTCTTTTTTTTTTTCCAGTGAAGTCTCAGTGGTGAAGGGGAGACTCACAGAAGTTACGGCCTCTTTAGGAGTCATTGATGGAGGCAGTGAAGGAGATCAGATGTTGACCTAAGCTTTTCATGTCATGAGCATAGAAGCAGGATTCAAGAAACTCTGGATTTCCTGGCCTTATTCATATCTAAGAGAAGTTTAATACACAACTGTCCTAACACTTGTGTATTCTTTTCAGATCTAAAGTCACTCTTGGTCTTGTACAGTCTTCTGTCTATATCTTCTCACTTATTTAGCAATACCACCCAGCCTGATGTGTTTCCTCTTTGTTTTGGAATGCTTCATCCATTCTCTAGATGGTGGACATTCTGTAAGATATCTTCCATGGTAATTGACGGCCATCAGTGGGCAAGGACCCAAGCATGACATGAGTGATAAACTATGGCTCTATGTTGGCAGAAAGAGAATGGTACATTCTCATCAAGGAGAGAGGATAAGGAGTAAGCTCAAGGGATGGGCGATTATTCCTATTTTTCCTGGAAATACTTCCCCTAATCTTCCATGTAGAGTGGTTCACGTATTTTATTTTATTTTTATTTTTAAAAGATTTTATTTATTTATTTATTTACTTATTTATTTGAGAGAAAGAGAGATTGAGTGCACACAGAGGGAGAAACAGACTCCCCACTGTGCAGGGAGCCTGATGTGGAGTTCAATCCCAGGCTCCTGGGATCATGACCTGACCCAAAAGCAGACCCTTAACTGACTGCGCCACCCAGGTGCCCCCAGTTAATGTATTTTAAGGGTGGAGTTTACTTGGGAGAAGAGTGTGTAATGCATCACTGTTGAGAGGTGTTTTCTTTATGTACATGTCTCTGGTCAAATATATTTAACTTTTTTGAAACTGGATAAGCGGTGTGACCTATGTTGCCTGTTGCTGCTTGTGGCTTCAGAATGAAGAAAAGACTGATTTTCTACAGCCAAAGTGCCACGACTACATAAAAACTAGCTAGAATTTGAAGGTAAAATTAATTAAAGTACCCAGTAAAATGATGTTATGACTCTTCTTTATTGTTTCTTTTAAGAAAAATCAGTTATTTGGGAATAGGAAAGAACATGCTATGCAGTTTAAATTATCTATCTGTTCTATCCATCCATCTGTCTGTCTTACCTCCCCCATTCAAAAACATCCTTTATAATAGTTCAATAATAGTCAATTATTTTTAAGCTCTCCCAACTCGAAAAAATTGTGATGTTAACCTTCTTTATCTGTCCATCTGGCTTACCTCCCCCACCCAAAAAAAATCCTTTATAAGAGTTCAATATTAGTCAATGATTTTTAAGTTCTCCCATCTTGAAAACACTGGGATGTTAGCCTTCTCTATCTCTTGCAAGTTTCCTTCCCTGAAAGAACGTATTCAATTTGTCTACAAATGTGGGTCTGAGTCCAAGTCAGTTCCTTAAACCTGGCTCTTCTGATTTCCCTTAACATCTCTGGGCTTGGATTTCTTCAGTTGCTAAGTGGTGAAAGTGTGTATCACAGGCTTGTTTTGTGAATTTTTTCAAGATGACCTGTGGAAAACAGTTATCAACCCATGGAGCTCTAAGGAGACGATCAAACATTTGATACAAAAAGCAGCACTACCAGTAGCCGCCACCTTAATGTGATCGGGATCTCCGAAGAGTGTTCAGGGACATGCTGTATCGTTTCGAGGTTCACAAAGATTCCACGTCCGATACTACACTTACCAAGCCAGGCTTTGTGGATGGCAAAGCCAAGAACCTGCAGTTTAACAAGGTCTGCAGGTATTTGTTATGTATGCAAAATTTTAAGAAGATTTATAGCTTTCTACAACAATCCAGACTTCATACAATTCTAATTGTTTAACTTGGAGTGATTTGTTAAATGTGTCTTCATAACTTAGGCGTTTCAAAACCGTTTTAAACTTTCCTTAAGTGAATATTAAATATAACGTTATAGGAAGGCTGAGGAAAATGTAACCAGCCCAGCTGGGAAATGCTGCCAAGTTTTTATGTCCTCAATTATCACAAACATGTTATCAAGGAAACCCGCAGCAAAGAAGCAATTTTATAAAAAAACTAATGGAAAACATGCTAATTATCTAGATTGTTCAGGTGAAAGGTTTCTTTCTTTCTTTCTTTTTTCTTTCCTCCATTAACTGATTTGTTGGCAGAAATCTCGACTTTGGTTTGTCACATGATGTTAAATATGAAAAGTCTTTCTGGGGCTCGTCTCTGCATGAGACAGTAGACAAGAGCCATTTTATTTTTCAAATGATGTTCTGGGATGCCTGGGTGGCTCAGCTGGCTAAGTCAGTTAAGCTGCTGCCTTTGACTGGGATCATGATCCTGGGGCCCTGGAATTGAGCCCTGCATCAGGCTCCTTGCTCACCAGGGAGCCTGCTTCTCCCTCTTCCTCTGCTTGCAGCTCCCCCTTCTTGTGCACGCTCTCTCTCTCTCTTGCTGTCTCTCTCTCTCTCTCTCTGTCAAATAAATAAATAAATAAAATATTTTTTGAAAATGATGTTCCTGATCACTGATTAGATGCCCTTACATAAAGCCCCCACAGTGAAAGAATTTTTCTGGGAATTGGGTATTAGACATGGGTTTTGAAGAGTCATTCTAGGCAGAAAGTCATGCCGTGTGACTGTAGCCCACTCACAGTGGACAGAGGTGCCTCCTCCCTCCCTTGCCAAGTTCAAGAGCCCACAGCCCACCGTGTATGTTCTGCACACCGGCGGCCCAGGAGCGCTGGTGTCTGAGTGACACTGGAGAAAACCTACAACTGAGTAGTTGAGTGGAGTAGCACGGAAAGGGCCAGGTTTTGGAAGAAAGTATATTACCTGCATCTTGAAGCCAGAAGGCATCACAAGTATTCTCCCAGGTGGACAACCTGATCCAGAGAATCTCTTCTCAAGAGGGTCCCTGAAAGGAGGACAAGCAGGGAAGCTGAGTGTAGCCCTGTGTGCCTCAGGCTGAGGGAGAGTGTAGACAGCCATCCTCAGTAGGGGTGCTCACTCCAGTCAGCAGATGGACGGGGCCGCACAGCCACATGCGGCTGCCCTGACAGTGCACATGGCGTGGAATCAGCAAGTTCTAAACACCATGTCGTGCCAGACCTAATGTTCAGCTCCCCTGATCTCCTCTCTCTCTCTCTCTCTCTCTCTGCTTTTACTCCGGAGGGATCTGTACTAATCTCCTACTCCTGCTTAGCATTTACCACAAATGTAGTGGCTTAAATCTATGCACATTTGTGATCTCACCGCTCTGGAGGTCACAAGTCTGAAATGGGCTTCCCTGCACTGAAATCAGGTGTCGGGGAATTCAGAGGCTCCTGGGGAGAATCCATTTCTTTGCCTTTTTCTGCTAATAAAGGTCACCCACTCCTTTAGCCTCTCATCTCCATCATAAAAGCAAGCCACATCAATCTTTCCTGACTGCCTCACCCCTGGTTCCTCCCCTGCCACCTGCCTCTCCCACTTTGAAGGACCCATGTGATCACATGGGGCCTCGCCCAGATAATTCAGGATAATCTTCCACCTTTAAGAGGGGATGATTAGCAACTTTAATTCCCCTGTGCCCTACGACCTGACATAGTATTCATCGTTTCTGGGGATTAGGACACAGACTTCTTTGGGGTCCATTCCACATACCATAGGGTCAAACACTGCAGTTACCAAAACAAGGGACAAGAAGTCAAAGTTTGGCTTAGGGGCAGAAGGAAATGACAACCATACCAGCTGTCTTCCCCCCAGAGGCAGAACTGTGAGTGAGGCTGGGTCTGGAGAAGTCTCCACGGTAGACTGTACTCTGATTACTGGGGATTGCACGGGCCTCCGTACTGTGAGTGGTGAATTTCGTGTACCTTAAAATGACCTAAGATTTTTTTTTAACAGAGACACTATAAAGCTGGACAAAATTTCATTAGGGCAAAATGAAGAATTAAACACACGAGCAAATATAAAGGCAAAACGAGATACAAAAGAAATGGAGTCCTACAAATGGACCTACTGCTTGTGTTTGTGTCTTTAACAGCTTCCTGTGTGTTCCACATGGCTCCATACAGATAGAGTAAAACAAGACCCTGTTTGAATTATAAAGACACGTTTCTATGTTCCAGTTTGCAAACTGACAGTGTGCGGTTGCTGACTATGTTTTGTCTGGGGACATACAACGTTTATTTATTTTTTACAGTTTGCTGCCAACATTTTAAAATTGGAAATTTCATTTAGAAGAGATCCAGTGTTCTTACTTCTCTATAAAATTGGGAGATCTGCATAATGTGGACCCTAACTCCCATCTGACAGCCGTTCCTGGAGAAGGACAGTGGCTGCCACTGACGATTCCAGGCCTGGTAGCATGGTATTATCCAGATGTCTTGACTTGTGTGGCTCAGGTGTCTGACCTCTGCAGACATTTCAGCTTGTGATCTGTGTAGACCAATACAACACTTTGTATAATGTGATTTGTCAAGTGAATATATGTTTAGTGGGTTGACTTAGAAAATCCGAAACATGGTAGGTTAGAATATTTGATTTAGACCCTAGCTAGCTCTGCAATTTAAAGCTTGTACAAAATTACTCAATCTGGTTAATCCCTCTGAAGATGAATTATTCATGCATTAATTAAAAAAAAATACCTACCACAGAGGACTGCAGTGGACATTAAGAGAATTGTGTCATATAAATCCCTTAGCATATTGGCAGGCGCATTAATAGCATTCAGCAGATGGTTTCACCAACATCCCAAAGTTTGAACAGAATTGTCCAAGATTTTTTAAAGATATGTAGAATTGATGACATGGTTATTTTTATCACAGAAACATACATCCCTTCCCCCAAGACAATTCTACTCTAGATCATTAAGAAATAAAAGATGAAAAGAGCTTTTAAAATCACTTATTTGACAAAGAGGAAACAGAGGCTGGCAAAGATAATGTACTTGTTTATGATCACCTATCATGCTAATATAAGTGGCATACCTGTCATCTCCCCTGCTAGTACTCGTTAACTATTCTACATGGGAGAAATCAGACTGGGAGACTCATAACAAGAGAGATGGTTTGCCTAGTGACACCCTGACATGAAAAACAAGGGAAGAATGAGAGTCTTTAAGTGAAAATGTGACTTCTCTTTACTGCTGAACTAAGCCTGAGGCTTAACTTTAAAGGATTGTACCATGGTTCTGTTTGTGGTTATTATTCATGATAAGGTCCCACACCCTTTACACTTTATAAATATGTTCCCATATGTGACCTTATTTGATTCCCCATAATCCAGAGAGATTCACTTTATTATGCTCATTTTACAGATGATGGAAAATCAAAGCCCAGAACCTAAAGGGATTTTGGAAATTAATAGCTCACGTTTCATATTAGAAAAATAATATTGGAGAAGCAAATAATCCTAAGGAAGTGAAAAGACATGTGTGGCAGAATCTGGACTAGAGGCCTGTCTTCTAAATCCAAGCCTTGGCCCAGATGTTCATCTCTGCACCTGACTCTGCTGGCATTGAATTCATCAAGGAGTCAGATTTACAAGAGGTGAAAATGCAGATTATAATAGTAATTCATCATTTGCAATGTACTTGCCATTTGCTGAGCACTGTGCTTGTTGTATATCATATTTGTGATCCTCAAATCTGTTTGATGATGTAAGTATGATGATGGCCAATTTTCAAGTAAGGCGGACTCAAGATTCAACATTATGTATTTAGTGGTAGATTCAGCACCGGGATCCCACCTCTTTGATTCTAAAGGTCATGGTCTTAGTCAGTTGCCAGTTCTTGTGCTGTGACTCCTCTAAATAAACTCTATTGGTCAACTGCCTATCAGAATGTGGGCAGGGCATCTTGATGGACAGACTTCAACAACAGTAACTCCCTTCATATCTTTCTATTTTTTTTAAGATTTTATTTATTTATTTGACAGAGAGAGAGATCACAAGTAGACAGAGAGGCAGGCAGAGAGGAGGAAGCAGGCTCCCTGCTGAGCAGAGAGCCCGATGCGGGCCTCGATCCCAGGACCCTGACGTCATGACTTGAGCCGAAGGCAGAGGCTTTAACCCACTGGGCCACCCAGGTGACTACCCCCCCCCACTTCATGTCTTTCTAGTCCTGTGGCATAGGTAGTGAGTAGATGCTGTGATGAACCTTGACAACCCAACCCTTGCCTAGATAAAGGCCCTGATTTTCTCGACTGCCAAGACCATGGCCTCTGATGTCTCAGAGCTGATTCTCTTCCCAGGCATTGGCCTTCTGGTTACCTCACCCACACTTATGTTCCTTGTGTAGGACTCAGCTGCAGCCACTGGCCAGTTGACCCGGGAGCACAATGGCCCAGGCTTCATGCATCATGTAGGTCACCTTGAAGTCCTATCTATGCTCCAGAGCTCACATGGGTTCAGCTGAGCCCTTTGTTACAGCTATGTCACATTTTAACATGGATTTTTTTTAACCCAATCCTGCTTCTCCAACTTCTTCTAAGTGTTGTTCTCACAAGAACCCTCTAGTAAACTTCTTGCATACAAATCTACAATTCAGAGTCTATTCCTGGAAGAACTCACCCAGAAAAGTTGGGACCAGGAGTGGACCCAAGGAATGGGGTTTTGAAGGTGAGTTACTTGCTGACTGGCTAGCAGAAAGGCCCTCGCTCCTGGCGGGTGGGTCACTGTTAGTCCCTTGTGTATTGCAATGGCGTAATTATTAAAACTCACTAGTTGTAAAGTGGGATGGTGTCTTATCAGGCTGCCATGGCAACAAATCATAGAGTAGGTAATTTAAACAACAGAAATTTATTTTCCCACATTCAGGAGGCTGACAATCTGAGATCAAAGGACCAGATTGGTCCAGTCCTGGTGAGGGCACTCTTCCTGGCTTGCAGACAGCCACCTTCTAGCTGTGTGCTCGCATGACCCCTTCGTGTGCCCATAGAGAGAGAGATTGAGAGGAAACAAGCTCTCTGGCATCTCTTCTTGCATGGGCACTAATCCCATCATAGGGCCCCCTCTCATCTGATCCTAATATCTCCTAATGGCTCCATCTCTGAATGCCATCACACTGGGAATCTGGGCTTTAATATATGAATTTTGGGGGAAACAAAAACATTTGGTCCATGACTAGGGTCCAACCCACTCTATAACCTGATGATGAAGTGCTGGGCCTGGTAGGGGAGAGAGGAGACCTGATGCTGAAGGAGGTTCAGAACCTAAAGAACACATATGTGTGGCAGCAGGCAACATGGCTAAGACATGGGTTTCTGAACGTGCAAAATCTAATGATGGCAGAACACCATGTTCCATAAGAATGAGTTCACCAGCAAAGAATGCTATCAGGGCACACAGCATTTGGCAGCCTGACGAAGTCTCTCGAGGTGATGCTAACACATGGCTAGGATGTCATAGAAGATTAGATACATATCTGGTCTCTCTCTTCTGTTCCATTGATCTGTGTGTCTGTTTTTGTGCCAGTACCATGCTATCTTGGTGATCACAGCTTTGTGACATAGCTTGAAATCAGGGAACGTGATGTCCCAACTTTTTTTTTTTCTTTCTCTTTTCTCTTTCAACATTTCCTTGGCGATTTGGAGTCTTTTCTGGTTCCATACAAATTTTAGGATTGTTTGTTCCAGCTCTTTGAAAAATGCCATTGGTATTTTGATCAGGATGCTTTGGGCAGTGTAGACATTTTAACAATGTTTATTCTTCCAATCTATGAGCATGGAATGTTTTTTCCGTCTTTTTGTGTCTTCTTCAATTTCTCTCATAAGTGTTCTGTAGTTTCTAGAGTATAGATCTTTTACCTCTTTGGTTAGGCTTATTCTAAGGCATCTTATGGCTTTTGGTGCTATTGTAAATGGAATAGGTTCCCTAATTTCTCTTTCTACAGTTACTGTTAGTGTATAGGAAAGCGACTGATTTCTGTGCATTGAGTTTGTATCCTGCCACATTACTGAATTGCTGTATGAGTTCTAGTAATTTGGGGGTGCAGTCTTTTGAGTTTTCCACATAAAATATCATGTCATCTGCAGAGAGAGTTTGACTTCTTCTTTTCTGATTTAAATACCTTTTATTTCTTTTTGTTGTCTGATTGCTGACACTAGGATTTCTAGTACCATGTTGAACAATAGTGGCAAGAGTGGACATCCTTGTGTTCCTGATCTTAAGGGAAAGACTCTCAGCTTTTCCCCATTGAGAATGATATTTTCTGTGGGTTTTTCATAGCCACTATGGAAAACAGTATGGAGGTTCCTCAAAAAGTTAGAAATAGAGCTACCCTATGACCTAGCAATTGCACTACTGGGTGCTTACCCCAAAGATACAGATATAGTGAAAAGAAGGGGCACATGCATGCAAATTTTCACAGCAACAATGTCCACAATAGCCAAACTGTGGAAGGAGCTGAGATGCTTTTCAACAGATGCATGGATAAAGAAGATGTGGTCCCTATACACAATGGAATATTACTCAGCCATCAGAAAGGATGAATACCCATCATTTGCATTGACATGGATGGAACTAGAGGGGATTATGCTAAGTGAAGTAAGTCAAGCAGAGAAAGTCAATTATCACATGGTTTCACTTATTTGTGGAACATAAGGAATAGCATGGAGGAAATTAGGAAAATGAAGGGAAAAATGAAGGGGGGGAATCATAGGGGAAGATGAGCCATGAAAAACTATGGACTCTGGGAAACAAACTGAGGGTTTCAGAGGGGTGGGAGGTGGGCAGATGGGTTAGCCTGGTGATGGGTATTAAGGAGGGTATGTATTGCAAGGAGCACAGGGTCTTGTGTGCAAATAATGAATCATGGTGCTCTATATGAATGACGTACTGTATGGTGACTAACGTAACATAATAAAAAAATAAAAGAATAAAAGAATAATAGAATAAACAAACAAACAAACAAATAAATAAATAAAATTAGATATAGCGATGGTCCACACTAAGTGGAATAGAAACGTCAGAACAGCTAAGGCAGACCACAAAAGAAGGGATAAAAACTCTGCCACGCAGTTGCACTATAGAAGGTATTCTATATAAAGCTGGAAAGCTACAACCAAACCATGCTCTGCAGAAGAGCTCAGAGGAAATTGTTTAACAGTGCGATAAAAATGTGTTGCTGAGGAGGCCACTAGTATCAATGAGAGGCTCAGGTGTGGTAGCCATTGTCTTGGTCACCATAACAAACGTGGCTCTTTGGTAACAAAGGAGATAAGATGCTAAATAATAGAGGCCAAGTGTCAGCATTTAACTAGTCAGAAGCCAGGTGGACACAATTATAGTAATGAGTTGCAAGATTGGCATGGCAGTGAGGAAGACCTGACCTACTAAAAGTCCTTGAGATAATTAAAGAACAGGGAGTTTCCACAGGCAAGAGCTCATGTCCAGAAAGAGCATTGCTCAATCTACATCCATAAAATAAATCAAGCATGCACCATTAGCAACCTGAGGATAGTCACTCTAATAAAAAGCAATAATCTTTCACCCAGCTTCCAGACATGTGCCGGAACTCACTGACGAACAAGTAAACCAGGTCCCTATGAGGGAGAACTTGAAACACCATACTCATATTCATGTTGGTGCCTTCTCCAATCATGTCCCAAAGCAATCTCTAGCCATTCATGTAATTGTGCACTTAGGGGAAATTAACCTCCAGTCATGTGAGGATTGTTGGATATAGGGTCCTAGTTGACACTGATCCCTGGAAATCCAAAATGTCATCACAGCCCCTGTTAGAGGATGGTTGTTTAAGGGCCACATAGTTAATAGCTACGTTATGGCTCACAGGGAATACACCATGTCCATGAACCCACCAGTGGTCATCTCCCTGAACCTAAATATATAACTAACTAGAACAGACATACTTGATACTTGGCAGAAACCAGTCATCAGTATTTTGGCATCTGGTATAAATAGGTATTATATTGGAAACACCAAGCGTAAGTTTCAGACACTGCCCCTATTTGGTCAAGTTAGTAAATAAATAAATAAATAAATAAAACTGCAGCCTTCATTGCTCCTTTGAATTCTTTGGATCATGGTATTTTTGCTAATTTTCTGAAAGCTAAGAAAACACTGCCTCTAAAAACCTGGAAATGTACAAGAGTAAAAATGGTGTATATGTTTCCAAGGGGTTGATTGAACCACTTAAGCCTGCCCTTGGTCCCACTGGAAGCCTTCTGATCCAAAGTTAGATCAAGATGATTCCAAAAGACATGAAAAATGAAATAATGGCAAGCAGGGAAGAGGTAATGGCAGTAGAGAGGACACAGAGAAAAAGAAGGTAGATACTGTCAGATATTTGCTGATTCTGAGGGATGAAGTACTGCCTCTCTCCACGGCGATGCCCTGTTTATTTTACAGTAGCATTTTCCACCATGCATGGTGAAGACACTCAATTTAAAATTCTAAGAATGCTATGGTCAACACCTAGGCCAACCCTTTAGAGGAGGAGCCTTGATATCTGCATGTCAAGAGGCTCTGGTGTTTCACAGGATGAAGCGCTCCTGGGAGGAACTGTTGAAGAAACCATGCAGGTTGCAGGGCAGCCACCAGAGATGCTGAAGCGGAGAGGGAATGTGGCAGCAGGGACAGCAGTGGGGAGCAAGCTCCAAGGGCTCCAAGGTGGAAAAGTCTGTGCACAGTGGCATATGGCGCAAGGGAACAAATGGTATCCCACAAAAAGGCAGGATGGGGTAGATAAGATGCCAGGAAACCTGTACGGAGGGACTAGGTCCAGTGGACCCTTTCTCTGCACCTACTTTAAGTGTCCACAAGTGTCCACGGGACTGCCCCAGCTTCTTCAGGCCCATGGTTTTGTGATTCTCTCTCTGCAGCTCTTCTTCCTCAGGAGTTTAGTGGTTAGGGCTGTTTAGAGTCTGACTACTTATTCACTGGTTATTGTTTCAGATCCTTAGGAGTTGTTTATCCTCTCTGTAAACTATACCTACATGACATAGGTTTTATTATATTAACAGCAGCTAACAATTCAACAGTCCTTACTATATGCCAGACTGTATGCAGGGCTTTGCATTTCATAACTCACTTAATTCTTACAAGGACCCTTGAAGTAGGTGTTGTTTTTTTTATTGTCATTTTGTAGGTACAGAGAATGCTTTAGAGAGCCAAGTATACAATATCATCACCATCATCCAATAAGTGCTTGCTGTAATGCAGACACAAGCCAGACACCTAACATATAATATTTTGCTTAACGGCCACACACATGGCTTAGGACCCAGGTATAGTTCATAATTGTCTCAGAGATGAACAACTGAATGGAAAAGAGATTAATGGGTTTGCACAGGTTCACACAGTTGAAATTGGAACTTGAGAATGGGTCTGGATATCCCCAAGGTCAGTGCACATTTGGCTCCATCACATTCTATGGAATGAGATCCATGGTTTCTGTCTGCTCAGTTCCTCACACATCTCAGGCACTCTGCACCCACTCTTGCCACCCCCCACCTCAGCCTCCAGGAGCAGAGCCCCATGTAGGGAGGAGCTCTGGGATGATATTTCAGGCAGATGTGGAAATGGGGACATGGTGTGACTCAATACCCATGGGTTTAGGGGTAAGTGGCTAATTCAGGGCAGTTGTATGAACTTGAGAAATTATAAAGGTTGGGAGATTTATGCCTTAATTACCAAAAGGCATGTAGTATTGAAGCTATTCAAAAGAAGTATAAAGTAATAAGACATTTCTAAAGCCACTGGTAGGTTTGGGGTGCACTGTCTTCCTATATGCACAGGGCCAGCTTTTCTGATTGGGAAGAGATGGTAGCAGAGAAAGAGTGGACTTGGCTGCCTCTTTCCACCCCTTCACTATGAGTACCTGCTGATAACAGAAAGGTCATTGAGGGTTTATCAATTTTACATTTTCTATGTAGCTCACTGAGAACTTATGAAGCAGCTCTGCCCCCCAAAATACATTTTTTGCTGTTGTTGATAAACAGGCATTTCCTTATCTCTGAATTAGTCTTGCGTGGTTGCATTTGTCCATAGATGACGGCTCCCTCTTCAGCCCCACTGGCCAATGGCGAACGCTTCCTTTCATCTGATGCAGGAAGCATTTTACCTGTGGCAATTTTGTATTGGAAAATCTATTCACGGTCTCCACATATTGTGGCTGTGACCACAGCCCAAAAGCACACAAATATAAAAATGAATGTGACCTTTCATTGGCCCAGTGTTCTTTATTTTTCCTTCCTTTCTTCCCTTGTGTAATTACCTTTAGAGAACTGTACCCATAGATGTTGTTCATTAACTTTTGCCAAAAGGTATCCCTGGAAAGAATCTATAAATGAGACAACTTTTTAATTCAACAGGATGGTAAGTAATGGCTAGTTTTATACACCCATGGTAGGATGAAGAGAATATAGTGTAGGCTTTGGAGTTCAACAAATTTAAGATTAAATTCTGGCATGACTTACAGAGAAAGTTCTACCTTTTGAGACCACAAATCTCTCATTATACAAAGTCTTCTAGGATGTGTTTAGATGAAAATTGGTGGCGATTTGCATAGCTGTCCAGGTGAAATGTTTCAACTGTGTTTAGTGCTGTTTCCGGAGAGCATGATCGAATCTCAAAGGCACATCTTAGTAGAAATCTATCCTTCTTAGACACCTAGTATCCAATCCTGAGCTTAAAGATTTTCTGTTTTCTGTGTCTATCTACCTCATAAATTACATCATAAATATTGATCTTCCCTATTGACTACCTTTACAGCTAATATGATACATGGTTAAATAAAGCCATCGGGTAGAGTAGCACAGTAACTATACCATCCTCAGACAGAAAGCAATATTGCCAGTGATTAAACATGCAATTGCTTTTAGGGGGNACCATCCTCAGACAGAAAGCAATATTGCCAGTGATTAAACATGCAATTGCTTTTAGGAAAAAAAAAAGGCATTTTTATGCATGGACTTCAGCCTGAGTACTTCTTGTAGCCTGTAGCACTGCCAGAATAAAAATGCAAAGAGAATAACTTACCATTAACTAATATTGACTTCTAGGGGAATGATATTTCACAAAAGCAGAAAGTTCGAAGCCCTATGTCACATCGTTTGAAAATTAGTGTTGACAGGCCCAGATGTCTACGTCTACATCACATGCCCTGCTTCAGAGAATACCTGTAGACATCATTACCAAAGCAGTGCCATTTCTATAATCACTTGGACTGTGGGCTCTTAATAAATAGTACATCTGTGTAGAGGGGCAACGTGATAATGATGATGCATTTTTAGTGACGTGAGTCATGCCTTTCCGTAGTTTCATTTAAGAACTATAGCCAACAGACATCATTTAGACTTCTGCTGCATGAAAAGGAGATTAAAAAAAGGTGCTTGTAACAATTTCCCCCAGTTCCTCCCCTCTCTTTTCTACAATGTCTTCACCCATTCTTCCCATCTGTCTCTCTCAGAGGTGATTTGTGAAAGTCAGTGTAAGTAGTTGAGTGTGAATTTGGACATCAAAAAGACATGGATACTCGTCATGGCATTTCTTTACACATGCTGAATGAATTTCAGTGTGTCATCTCCTCTCTCAACTGGGGATAATAATGAACATGGGGTAGTATGAGACATTTAGATACATTAGCATATGAAGACCACTTGACAAACACACAATGAGCAATAACAGTGGGAGAGGCAGTGACACCGAGGACTACATTAGCAGAGATGGAAGCCCAGTACAAGGTCCGTCTGTGAACAAGTGCCCGCCTTGCAAAACTAAGCATATTTACAATTTAAAGAAAGGAACCTATGCAAGGGGACATAAATTATTATACTGACATTTATAATGTTTAAGTCTTTGAGCACATATTCTTGTGGATCCTCTAGGGGTCATAGTATTTGTTGTTTTCATCCTTTCTGTGACTTCGACCTGGTTCTTTCTCTTAATCTCCAAATATTTTGAATTCTTTGCATTGCATTTCAGTTGGTATCTTGTATTGGCTCTTACTGATAACAACAGCCCTTGAAGAAGATGTCTACTCTTACGGGTGTCTCTTTTAATCCTGCTTACACGGATTTGTTCAAGAGATTTTATTGCTTCTCTAATCCCATCCAGTCGTCCAATACTTCAAAATCTGTAATTCATGTTCCAATCTATTTAATTCCATTCTAATGGAATCCATTTTAATTAATCCATTCTAATTAATAATTAACAAATAGGTGTCCTACAGGCACTTCCAACTCTCCAGGCCCTACAGAATTAGCCATTACCCTGGGGAGGATTCCTGATAAGTCTATTATGTAGACAAGAAGCTCTAGGGGCGCCTGTGTGGATCAGTCAGTTAGGAATCTGACATTGGCTCAGGTCAGGATCTCAGGGTCCTGGGATTGAGCCCTGAGACTTGCTCCCCACTCAGTGGGGAATCCGTTTGTCTCTCTCCCTATGCTCCTTCCCCTGCTGGTGCTCTCTCTGTTTCTCTCTCTCTCTCTCAAATAAATAAATAAAGTCTTAAAAAAATAAAAACAAGAAGCTCCAGACACTTCCACCTGTGGTGTTCACTCAGCTCCACAGCTGTGGTCAGCTAGTCCTCCTGATGGTCCCGTCACCGTCTTTCTTATCTGTTCTCTCCCTTCCATCCACAGAGGTGCTGCCCCTTTCTAAGTACCCTCTCTTTTCATTTTGGGATTCGTGTTCATCCTTTCCCCTCTGTTAGTATTTTCTTGCTAAAATCACAAATCCTATAACTTGAAAAAAATCTCTCTTAGAAAATCAGTAATCCCAAAACTTCATACTTATATTTATCTATATCGTATCTATCTTTTTAGACTATAAAGATCTTGAATATTGTAAATAAGTTTAATTATTCATTAATTACTACATATTTTGTGTACTTTGAGGTCAACAACATCTGTCTCCAAATTCTCTCAATCCTGAGGGATTGCATGAGTTCAAGATGTAAAAAAAAAAAATCAAGCATAATTCACTTGGCCATTTGTAACAAATGATAGGAAAAAAATTTAATCCATTATTGGTCATTTTTAATGTTTTAAATGTGATTTGACATCTGGATAGAGCTTGAAGAGCTCTGGGACTCTATTAAGTGGAATTTCTGATCCATATATCCAGTATTCATCCCATCCTGGGTGATAATCTAACTTTCTTTCTTTATTTTTATATCTCTTATTCCACAGCAATGCTTATTAGAATAAGAGCACCTTAAATATATACTATCAACATGTATTTGTTTATATTTTTATTTTTCATTGAATAAAAATTAAACTTTCATCACTTCCCGTTGGAGAACATGGAGAATCCAAAGAAGCAGCAAATCTGCTTATGGAGAATAGCAATAATTCTGGAATTCTCTAACAGCTGAAGGACACGTAAGAGTGAAAGGCCATGGAAGTCCTAAGAAATGCTGCCAAAACAAAGAGGTGAGCCAACCTGTACATGCAGGAGGAGAAGGGAACTACGCTCCCAGATGTTCACGTGAGCTCTCTGTAGTCAGTGTTCTTCCCGAGGCCCCGCCGACTGCATGCATTTTCCTGTCTTGATCTAGAATGACTGGAGTTGTGGTTATTCTGCAAAACATCTATTATTGTCTTGCTAAATACCTGGTTCATTCAAGCAGACACAAACAAACAGAAATATGCTGGATTCTGTCTTACATGAAAAGAGGTAGTTATTAGGCTGCCTGGAGAGGTCTGTTCCCAGAGCACTATCCAGAAATAGCCTTTCATTCATGCCTTCATTCACTCAAAAATATATATAATCAGCATCTTCTATGTTCCACCTACAGCACTGTTTAAAGGATCAGTTTGCAGTAGATCACATCCAAGCACTGGCCATGTTTACTGTATCATGTGGTAAAGGAAGATGAACAGCATTGCAGGTATCCCTATTTATAATTTTATATATTTTTCATTTATTTGAATATGGTCTGCCTCCTCCACTAGACAATAAGTCCATGAGAAAAGGGATTTTGTTTCTATTGTATTCATCTCTATACCCACTAAATAGCCCAGTGTCTGAAGTATAGATGCTAAAAATATTTGGAAATACTAAATAATTTTCCCCCATGGGAAGTTACATGCTTTAGTTATTGCTTCTCCAGATACAGTTACCAAAGACTTTTGCATATTTGGAAATTGGTAAGCAGGTAGTCCCGAGTCAATCAAATAATGGCATGATTTTTCAGGCTTTAGTAAGGATTGATCTTGTCCAGTCAATCAATTGGGTTTATCTAATTCTGCCATAGGGTCTTGGATCTTTTTTTTTTTTTTTAATAACTATACAAACACATCCCCTGGTAACTGGAGATCGGATTAAAGGTGTCTGCACAGGACATGCTTCCTGGATCCTTCTTGGGATACCGTGGACTGATGAGAAGGTGTCACATGACAACTTCCTTGGCAGATATAAGTCAAGTTTACAGCTGTTCACGGAAGAGCTGGGAGAGCGCCTGGGAGAGTGTGGTTAAGCATGAGATTCCACCAATCATCCTCCCGGATTGAGGCAAATGTCCTAGATCATATTTGTTGCTAGGAGACAAAAAAAGAAAAAAATGTGTTCCCCCACACCTGGTAGCAATTTTTAAATGGATATAACAATAAGAAGAATAATGATAATAATGATAATGCCTAAACCAGATGGATGTGCAAGGGATTGTAAAATCATAATCTCTAGTTTCCAAGCCATTGAATTTCCTGGTTGAATTGCACCAAAACGGAAAAGCATTTTCAAATATTGTTAAACTTAATATCTATTTGTGTCATTAATATCATATTGTACAAAGTAAAATAGCATCTGGAGATTTATGCAGAGAAAATTGTTTTAAAAATCAGGTTTGATTATGACCTAAGCGTCATCTCACCTAACCTTTACTCAGCAGCTGAATCCAAGCTGATCTCCCGAGAGACTGTTTATCCTCTGTGGGAATCAGCAGACGTGCAGACTACTCATTTCACTGATGCCCCTCTAAATATTGTAAAAACCCATCAGAGTAATTTCAGAAATCATGCTTCAACCCCATGCTCTGATCTGTTATCTAACAATAATAAAAGCAATGCATTAGAAATACAGAAGGAAGGAAAAATCAAGCCTCAGAGGGTGTGCCTTGTTAAAGACTTTCCTGGCTAAATTAGCCAAATGTAATGTGGCAGATTTTAAAAGGCACAGAGGTCCAGAAGCGAGTGGGTACCTGAGTGAAATTCCAGGTGTGCTATTTAAGGAGTGGTGGCAAATCCAGATGTGGCAGAGGAAGTCAGTGGAAGGATGGCGAGGGATTGCACAGTGGGAACACGTGATGGCATGAACTTCGGTTGCTATTTTTTCCGAAACTCCCTAGAGCTAAGTGAGCGCCCCACCCCCATGTGCACACCCACCAAATCGAGAGAGCATAGGCTATCCCCAACTCCTCCGCTGTGCCCTGGAAACGTTCTCCATCACTGGGGTTACCGCCACGACAATATTCAGGAGATGAAACCTGAAAACTTCTCAGTGGGTGGATTCGACTTTCGTGTGTATTGAAATACTCGGTGTTCCGCAGTCACAGGTGGTCTAGGAAGCCTGCTATTTTTTGAGTACCAGCGGCTGTTACAAAGCTGGATTGCCCTGCTGCGTGGTTGTGGCTACCTCCCATTTGGTCCCTGCTACAAATGGCTTTCACAAGATTCATTCTGCAGTTACCGTGTTTTGACATGTCTTATGCTTAGAGGGATATTAGGAGGTTTAACAACTAAGAAACACAGCCCTTGGATTCAATGAGGATGAGCATGTCATATTTTCCAGCTCATGGAATCTAGGCATTTCTTCCTGAGTGATCGGTCTGACTCTCCAGCAGGTGCCTACCACGGTTTGCATCATGAGGTCATGGAAGGTCAACTGAGTTTGAAGTATAGGCCTTAATGTTGATTCTGGGTTCACAAGGTGTTCCAATCACTGACATGGAATCTATTTCAACTTTTTATCAAAGAAGATAACAATTCTTATTTCATAAGTTGATTACAACAATTGAATTATTCATTGGTTGCAAAAATATTTTCTGCTGCTACACAGGTGAGATACTTCCAAACAACAGTTCCTTCCAGTTTCTTCTCAGGATGATAAACTTCTTTAGCTCCTATTTCAGGGACAACAACTGAGTCACTTAATAATTCCTGTCTACACATTGTACCATTAGACCTCAAGCTAGACCTCAGAATTACATATTCCAATTGAGGAGAGAAAAAATAGTAACCCTCACCCATAATTTTATTTCCTTAAGAGAACTGTATATTTATTTACTAAAGAAATTATAATCAAGCACCTGCTCTGTTCAACGCCCTGATTGGATTGTGTCTATGTGTATGCACACACACAAATACATATCCATACTTTATTTATGCATATTTATACATATACTCATAAATACATACAAAATTAACTGCATTTATACATACATGCATATGTGTGTGGGTGTGTGATTTCACATGGGGCCCTCAACAGAGAAAACACTCAATACACATACAGACATGATTTTTTCCCCCTCAAGCTCTGGAGGATTTTAAAGTCAAGTTAATTGATTTTTATGAGGTAGAGCTATAAAAATGTCTCCTATAAGTACAGAGACATTGAGAAGGGAGTGAATAGTAGTGTGTGGTTGGTAAGGTAGGTCTTCATAAAGGTTAGTATCAATGATCTTTATTTGAAAGCTAAGAATTTGCCTCTCCGTGAAGAAGGCAGACAGTGAGAAGGTGTATTCTAAAATCGAGAATAGTACATTCGAATGCATGGAGGCAAGAAAAAAATATTTTTTTTAGGTTTACACTGAGAAATTCGATGAGATTGAGCATGCTTGGTTTGTGCAGTGATGGAAAAGGAAAAAAAATAAAAACTATTAGTTCTGTATCAGAAAACCCAACATTATAGGGACTTAAATTCCATATAAACATAAATAAGGAGCTGGGAAGCCTGAGTCTGATATGACAGCTTTGCAGTCCTAAAGACTTTAAGTTTCTTTTTCCATTTCAAATATGACTTTGTATTTCTAAATGACGGCTGCAAATCTAATCATCACCTCCATATTTCAAGTAGGAGAGCAGAAAGCAGAAGGGTGTGAACTGACCTCTTCTTGGGTCAGATTCTTCTAAGGAAGCTTCTGGGTCTTCCCCCAAATCCTAGCATATGCAACTCTCCCTGGACACACCAAACTGCAAAGCAGGAACAGGCGGTTCTTCACAGGGAGGGTTGCAGCCCTGGAAAAAGTTGTGGATCTGGAAGAAGTTCGAATAAAAGTCATCTGGGCAACATAGCTGCCTCTGCCACAGACTCCTTCAGGGACAGCCTTACCTGTAATGAGCACCTACTATGTGTCATGATCTAAGTTGAAAGTCTTGACCTCTGATGTCTCATTTAGTCTCCACTCCAGCTCTCTGAATTATATTCACCATTAGAGACAAAAGAAATCTAAATTTCAAAGAAGTTCAAATATTGGCCCATGATCACACAGTCAGTGAGTGATATATAGCCTTGGATTTGAAGCTTGATCTGTCTGAAACCAAATTGCCCCTACCACATGATGGAGCCTCAGGAAGTTAATGCAGAGAAGATCCTCTGTGTCTCATAACAGGGTCAATGCTCCTCAAAACTGTTACATAAGTAATAAACTAAACACCTCATTCTGGCCGATGGATCACGAAATAATCTAGCTAGAGGATAATGATGTATGCCTCCATCAAGTAAAAGTTGGGAATAATTATAATTTCATTTACAAGCCCCTGAACTCATGTTTACATGGAGCACATTTTCTTTCCCTAAATCGCCTCTGTGTATTTTCATAATATTGAGTGGAATATTTTGGTGGCCGTAAGGACTGCGGAGTTCCCTGGGAAAATGGGTGGTCCCAGTAAGGTCCCCGGCAGAGCTTCTGGGCACTGAGGCATCCCAACAAGTGATGTAGACAGGGCCACCTCCTTCCGGCTGGGGCTGAGCCCACCGAAGATTTCAGAGGCTGCGTCTTTGCCAGAACTGATGTTTAATTTCACAGCGAGGAGACCAGCTTTTCCATTTCTGGGCAATACTTGCAATTCCCGCCTCTTCTGTCTCCTGCTTCTTGCTCTGTTAGCTACCCTGTACACAGCCCGTCATGGTAGAGGGGCTGCCTCTTCTGGTAGGAAGACAGAGCCTCTCAACTCTCCTCGGGGCCCCTTCCTTTCTTTGCGGCATCACCGAAACACGGCTGACAGTCTCCTCTCTCTCCCTCTGTTATATTTAGCGCTTCCCTCCGACCTCCCCCTCTCCCTACTAGCTTTAACACGCTTAAACTCTCTCCAGTTTAAAAACAATCCAAAATACAAAAGACAAGAAACAAACACAAATATTTTTGACCCACATAGGCCTCCTCTCCCACCTCCTAGTTCCCAGTTGTTTGGAGCCTCCCTGTTCTCGGGTTCATTTCCCCCTCCCAGCCTGGCTCTGGAGGACTCTTCCCACCATGCCAGTCACAGCTTTGCCACTGGCCATGGAAGCAGCCACAGTGACCAGTGCTGGCCATGTCTTTACTCTCAGCTGCCATACCCGAGCCTCCTGCCTCTTGGGTCCTGAGCAGGGCTGGCCCACCAACAGGTCGTCTGCGGAACGGGTGATTCCCTCTGCCTCTACCACAGTCCAGCTTTCAGACGGTCCCCCTGGGTGTTAAGCTGCATCGATGCTTGCCTCCTCCCTCGGTCCCTTCTCTCGCTGCTTCCTCTTCCCTGGGGCCTCAGAGTGCACTCTCTTGGCCCTTTCCTTCTCAGGGTGAGCATAGGGAGCATGGAGGCACGAGTGAGGCCCGCCTGTACCGGTCAAGCCAGATCCCCATTCAGCATCTCCAGCACATGTTTCCAATTTTCCCTGTGACGTCTTCGTTCATGGTCTCAAAGTCACCGAAAACCAAGGCATCTAAGAGCAAACTCAACATTTTGTATCCTCGACTTGGTCCTCCTGCTTGGGTAGGGGATGATGCCCCTTCATCCACCCAGGGGAACCCCCAGGGACATTGGCATTGTCTGTTTGCACTCCTCATCCAACCCCTGAAACAATTTTATTAAGTTCACCTCCTCAATCATTCCTCTCTTTTTTCTGCTATCGCTAAAGGGCCCCGCTCTAAGTAATCATCTTCTCTCCTCTGGATGCCTGCAATTTCCTAATTGGACTATTCTCATTCCCTTCTCTATTTGCAGACCCTCCCTCCTCCTTACCCGTGCCCTATTTCCATCTGTTCTCACAACACAGCCAAGAGAATTTAATCACGTCACAAACCCACACCCTGACTTGACACTGCCACGGTTTCACTCTGCTCCGGGGATAAAGACAAATGCCCCTAACATGGCTCCAGCCCCGTGCTCTCTCCCTGCCTCCTACCTCTCCACCTCCATCCTCACAGCGTGGTTCCTGCCTCTGCGTCTATCACAGCCATTCTGACTGCACAATCTGGGAACCCTCCCACTGCAAAGGTTCCAAACCACATGACTCACCTCTTTCCTAGGAATGTCACCATCCCCACCCCACCTCCAGCTCCACCTCATCTACTGACTCTGCCCTGAGCTGAAAGACCTTTGCTAAGCCCGCCTGGTTCCCATGAGCCCGAGCACTAAGCGGATCCCACTGTTACACGATAGCAAGCAACATGTGTCTCCTTTCCACTGCTCATATTGCAGATAAGGGAAAGTGAGAAGCAGCCAATCCTACCTGACACTGCATTGTTAACAGTGTGCAGATTTCAGTGATAGAAGCATCTCTTGGAGAACAGGGCGGCGTTCCTACTGAATGGTGTAGGACTGACATCTAGCACTGACATCTCCAGCCTACAATACTTTGCCCGAGGAAATATCATCCTGTCTATTCCTTCTTCTCTTTGAACGATTCCTGAATGAAATGACTTTCCAGAGTTTAGAGGTCTCAAAAGAGAAGGGCTGCCTCCCTGTTCATGTTTGTCACTCCTCTGTAACTAGCTCCAATGAGTAGCCTCTTTCACTCCAGAACTGGTAAGGCCTGTATCAAGAGGAATGTTGATAAGATCTTCTAAACAGGAGCAATATCGCCCCCACGAGGACACAAGTTGGTACTGGGGTGGGGGCCAAATCTCTCAACCTGTAAAGAACAGATAGACATATAAGACATGAGATACGGTATATATGTTAATATAAAATTTCAAGGGAGGATGTGAGTAAGGAAAACAATGTCCAGAAAGTCTCCTTAGGTGAGGTGATAATGAAAAAAAGGTTAGTAATGAGTTAGATCCTCCAACCACCTCCTCTGTTTCCCATCCACAGCTCTCAGCAAAAGGACCCCAAAAGATGTTCAAAAGATGAATTACCAAGTCCCAAACACAAACTGGAAATTCTTCAAACAATCCTGAGCCAAAGTGTGATGTGATCCATCTTTGGCCTCCTTCATAACGGGGTGCACACTTGGTGATGCACACCAAAGTCACGTCCAATCCCGAAGAAGATTTTACCACCCTCTCTACCTGCATCTAGAACATCTCCTTAAATTACATCTGCCATCGTGGGGACTCACAGAGTCTGCAAAGAGTCTGGGTATTAAGTTCTGTTTCCGCCTGTACCCTCACACTTATTAGCACAGCCCTGACACCTGGCAAGGGCTAGTACCTGACGTGTTGAATACCTACTATGTGCAGACACTGGGGTTGTACTTCAGTTAATCTTCGGACTTAAAATAGCCCTTATGCATGGGTTTTATCATTCTGTTGTTACAGATGAGGCCAATGAAATCGAGACACCGAGTTACTTCCTCAAGGTCACACACCTAGAATAAGTCGGAACAGGATGAGGATCAAAGTATGTTTGTCTCCAAGTTTTAGCACTTTCCACATTAGGATTGAATGCTGCCACCTAGGAAGAAAAAACAAAAACCAAACCAAACCAAACAAAATGTTGCCACCTAAAAATGCAGTAATGCCATGATCTTAAACTTAATATAGCCATGAGCCATCCTCAACTTGCTGCCACTTACGAAAAGTCCATGAAGGAAATCAATACCTGCACTTTAACTGGATTCATGGGGATAAAAACTCTTTATCTGATGAATCAATAATCAATTTTTAGTACTCTAGCAGGCTGAATGAAAAAAATGCAGTACAACTGTTGAAAATTATCTTTTGCCAATCCATTGAGGTTTAGTTAAAAAGGCTGGGTGAAATTTGGTGTTAAAAAAACAGACATATTGGCCTGGAGAATTGGGGTGGGGGAGGAGGCTGGTCAAGTCGTCCGGGATGATCTTCTGGCCCATTCTTCCTAGATAAGTTCAAAGAAAGGAGTATCAACACACCAAGAGGATTCTGGAATTTCCACTGCTCTTTTGGATCCAGAAAAGCACAGGATCAACAGAGCTCCCCAACCATATCTGAGCCAATGTATTCAACACCAGGAAACAGTAGGCAGATGTTGATGGAGAAATCATCTCTATTTTAGCCAACTGCATGTGATCTCTCCAGTCTATTTATTAGCAGGAAAGTAATTCTACTTTGATGATTAATTTTATGTGTCAACTTGACTGGGCCACTAGGTATCCAGATATTTGGTCAAATATTATTCTAGGTGTTTCTGTGAGGTTGTTTTGGATTAGATTAACATTTAAATCAGTAGATTGAATAAAGCAGATTGCACTTAATGGAGGCGGGCCTCGTCTAATCAGTTGAAGGCTGACACTTCCCAGAGAAAAATGGAATTTCCCCTCCTTGACTGCCTTTGAGCTGAGCTATACGTTTTTTTTTTTTTTCTGCTTTCAGACTCAGACTGAAGTATTCCTGGGTATACTGGTCTTCAAGCTGGTACTATAGCAATGGCTCCATTGGGTCTCTAGATTGCTCACTTACTGTGCAGATCCTGGGGCTTCTTGGTCTCAATAACTGCGTAAACTAATTTCCTATAATAAATCTATCTCCCCCTCTCTCTCCACCCCCTCTGTGTGTGTGTGTGTGTGTGTGTGTGTGTGTGTGTGTGTGTGTGTATACACACATATCATATTGTTTCTGTTTCCCTGGAGAACCCTGGCAAATAGTTACCCTGGATGATTTTTACTGCATTTTCTGTGTCTTCATCATTGTATGATTTCAAAGATTTACTGTATTTTCTTCCAAAAAACAAACGAAGAACTATTTAGTCCCACCCAAATAGCAAACAGAACTACTCTGAGCCTTGTGTCTCAAACTATGTTCCGTGCACTAGTAGCCATTACCTAGAGGCTGGTTATAAATGCATATCTGAACGTCCTACTTCAGACCCAGCAGATCAGAACCCGCATGGTAATAACCTGCAGGCAATCTGTCTACGCAGTCACTTCTGATAAGCACTCTTGAAAGGCATTTGAATTTACTTGACTGCATACTCTGGGACATGCATCAGTTTAGCCATTGGACTTCATTTTCTTCCTTCATGAGTATTTGATCAATCATGTTATCTGGACAGGGCATGACATAGCATAGAAAGCCACTGTGAAGGATTAATTGTATGAGAAGTAACAACAGCAAAAAGCCAGATTCAAGAGGCCTTGAGTGATAAGGAAGGGTCCTGCATGTGAGTTCAAGCTCTGCACTGGCGGGGTGGATGACATTGCATTCAGTCAGTCTGGCTCTGAAATGCCATGTTCCTCATTTCTACATTCGCACCACTGGACCAGTCCTTGTATCCTCTAGACTCGATTTAGGGAGCCCTGATACTCTGTTTGCCACTGACTCATTGTATCCTTCTTAGCTTTCGTTTTGCTGATTTGGGCAGTGTCTACAGGGCTAGCCTGTGAGCAGTGGCCGGTAATGAAGGACATTGCTTAGGCATGATTGACATCAGTGGGAAGAAAAGCAGTCATCCATGGGCTCCTTTACTTCCCATTCATTTCTCACCCATGACAATGGACAACTAAGGCATCTTCACTCATCATAGCTAACATGTTATAACATTGTACCATTTAAATAAATTTTATCTGATACTTCATTGTCCAAATTCTATTATTGGAATCCCCCTGAGGCATTGTCTTACTTGAAAAATGTTATTTCAATTAGTTGAATATCATTATTTACAGGATTTAGGTCAAACGAGGGCCAGTGCTAAATCCAAACCAAACAATATGTGTCTGCAATAAATTCCTGTCCCTGAATTATTCATACATAATGGCATAGGTGACTCTTCAAGCATTCTGAATTAAGTAGAATTGATTTCCCACTTTTTTTATGCTCTGTTGTACAAGCCTTTTTGTACTTTTACTTCTCCTTAACAAATAAAGTATTGATTCATCTCCACCGAACATGTTTTATTTAAACTTTGGTCTTTGTCAGCAACTTCGTCCTTGGTACCCACAATTCTCTTTCCTCACTTCCCAATTGTCTTTTGATCTTGAAGGTGAAATTCTTCAACCCTTCTACTTAGCACGAAGGAACAGCAAAGTGGGTTAAGAATGCCCCGAGAACAGTAACACAGTACCCTTTTGGCTTTATTGGGGTCTTCACTCCACTGGCACCCCCAAAAGTACCCTACACATTTTTATTCCATATGAATGACTTCAGAATTAACCCCGGATTTGAACTGCATTGTGTCTGTGATTTTTATCCCAAAGTCCTCACATCTCTTTCCACTAAATCCATGAGCAAGCACATCTATTGATAGATCGAGGGAGAACCTGAGCCCAAGTCATCTCAGCATGAAGCACAGGGACAGAATCAAAGTTGAAACTTAATAAATATTTATTAAGCAAATGAGGGAATCACATTTTTATCAGGGTTTATTCTTACCTCTTCTAAAAATTGTTGACAGAATATGAGACAGAAAGCAGAGCCTCTAACTTTGGTTTTTAGTTCATTTGGTAGCATCAAGTTTTATATACAAATTTAAAAAATAAACATGAAGAACTGAAGGAATTAAGAAATATATGAGTCAGGAGACTGGATTTTCAAGCCCAGATCTGCCATTTATTTCAGGTCATCCTGGCCTCTGACTGCATTTCCCCACCTAGATTAAAAGAAAATTGTTCCAGACATCTTCTACGCTGCAGGGCTGGTCTATGGTTGTGATCCAGAGGTGACCCAGCTTCCTTGCCTGGGTCAAGACAATTGTGTTCATTACCTACTTTGATTCCAAAGGGTTCTGGAGCCTGGCCGTGTCTCCTCTCCTTCCCAGTGCTCTGGGTGGTTTGCAGCAGAGTCGCCAGCAGAGGTGTCCACAAACTCTGGCCCATGTAGTCCCTTCCAAATGGCCCACACTATGTGGTCTTCAGAGGACATCTCCTTCCCTTCTCGAATCCTCTGCTGCAGATGCACTTTGAGAGAGACATAGCCAGGAACCCCATGCCTGTCGAAACTTCAGGCCATTCTTTGTTTTGCAAAGCACAACCACCGAAATGACTTCTCTGGCCTTCTGTCCTGCTCTGGATATATTCAGCATGGAAATAACTTTTCCTGGTAAGTCCTATCCCTGAGTGCTGCACATGTGTTTTTTCCCTGGTTCTTTCCTCCAGCGAAAGGTTCGGTGCCTATTTATGGAACGCATGCTCTGTACTCTGTTCTGTGATGGGTCTCAAGCTGCAGAAATGATGTGGGCACAGCTCCCACTCTGGAGCAGCTTTTATTCTGGCAGGGAATATGTAGAAAGGCAGACGATCTCCGATCTCCACGCAGACAACTGCTATTCCCACGAAGGTCTCCCCCGCAAACAAGCCATCTCTCCAGGCATCTGCCTGATATTAGCTACCAACAGTCAACATCCTCTTCTGCTGTGCATTATGCTCTGAAAGAAGTGCTGCCAAGGACGCGTGGCCTTTGCCCCAGTACTTTAAGGGAAATAACCCAGTCTGATGCCCTTCTCAGCTCTCCTCCGCGAGAACACCCTGGAGGCTAGGTTGAAACAAATGCTGGGTAATACGCTCTTCTCACAAGTCCTTCCTCGAGTCCCCAGACTGGGCACTGACAGGAGAGCCCAGTGGCCCTGGTGCTTTCTCGGGGACACGTGCTCTCCTGCTGGGCCCACAGTTGTTTTTTGTTGTTGCTTTTTGGGTTTTTTTTTTTTTTTTCTGTTTGTTTTGTTTTGCTTTTTTCCCTTGGAAAAATCACTGACTTCTTTTCTTGTCGATGTTCTAGTGAGGAATGTTTACAAACACTCATGGTCCCCCCGGAAATTACTCCTGCCCCATCTATGCCCTTGTATTTTACACTTGGATTATCTCTTTCACCTGGTAGGTCGAATACTTTGGACATGCTGTCTGCTTTTTAAAAATTAGCTTTTTTTTTTCCTCCAAAATAGCATGTCCAAGATGACTTTCTCTGGCGTTCTCTCAACCCCTCACCCCCATGGACCACTTCTGTAAGACAGTGCTTTGGTCCCCAAGGCCATCTTTGAAAATAGGTCTCACACCCCTTTAATATAGCGTTCACTAAAATTCTTGCTTCTTCTAAACAAACAGACATACAAATAAACAAAAACAAGCAACACCAGCTGTAAAGGGATTTTCAAAACATATGTTTGTGTGATACCTCCTAAAATCTAGGGAACACGTCACCTCCACACAGATAATTCAAACTCAGAGCCAATGCTTCAGAAGAAGCAATGTTCAGGCCCACCATGCTTGGGTTCAATTTTTTTGTAGAATGCATGTGCTGGTCAGGTATCGTGGACTTCCTCTGCATTTGTATTGTGATTCTGCGCATAGCCCTGGAAAAGTTGACCCCAGACTGCAGAAGATGGAGCTGTGGTCTGTGGGCAAATCAATTGCTCCCTCAAGAGGTGAGAGATGTGAATGGGAAAACCAATAAAATAAAGTAAAATAAAATAAAATAAAAATTGGCAGCCTTTCATGATTTACGGTCACTGTCTTTGGTGTAGTAAACCTAATCACGCTGGTTACTATTTCACTGCATTCGCCGCCGGAGTCCATTAGAACAGTCTAATTTACACTGCAGTGTAATTCATCTGTTTTATTAAGGTTGTTCTTGTATTTATGTTAGAAGTAAAAGCGGCCTCTGGCTCCATGTTATACGGTCTTTCCGAGAAAATGCCACAGGGCACAGCAGTTAATAAACCTGGGAACTAGATTAGAGCTCCCGCATTGTTGACATCTGACAAGTTTACTGTGAGCGAGGTTAGGCTGATGCAGAATCTTATAAAAATAGGCATTAGCGTTGCCATTACAAGCCCATTCCAAAATAATCGCAGATCCCATTTATGGAAGTAGTTAAAGGTTCTTGCATATATTTTACTGAAAAAAACGTTGGCATTTAATCTTTCCCCCATCTTCTTCCCAGGAAAGCCTACTTAGGGGTAGCTTGCATTGATGGTAAGAAAATTACCTCATCAAAGAATGATGATAAATTTGAGACAGGGAGATGATTTGATGAAGGCATGCCCTGATTCCACCAAGATTAGAATTTCCATAAAAATCCACTTCAGGGGGGCACCCAGGTAGCTCAATCGGTGAAGCATCCAACTCGTTGTCAGCTCAGGTCATGATCTCAGGGTTGTGTGATCAAGTCCCATATGGGGCTCAATTGTTGGTTACGGAGCCTGCTTGAGATTCTCTCAACCTCTCTCCCTCTGCCCTTTCCCCACCGTCTTCTGTCTCTCTCTCTCTGTCTCTCTCTCTCTGTCTCTCTCTCTCTCTCTGTCTCTCTCTCT
>LNAC01000270.1:223005-251901 GCA_002007465.1 Ailurus styani | reverse complement strand
ATATATATATATATATATATATAAATCAGCTTCACTGCTCCATTGGGGGCAGGACCATCTGTAATTACCAGCCCTGACAGCTGACAAGGCACCATCCTTGTCACTCCCTTAGTGATGCTTACAGACAAGATGTACCTGTAGTGTAGGATGCTAGTTACTCCCTGAGTGTCTACTAGGAACTTTGTTTCCAGGAAGTCATTATTTGCACTGGTATAGGACTAAAAAATATCCTCTTTTCTGTAAGGAAAAGAGAAGGAGGTGTGGTAGAGAATAATCTAGTGCCAGCTATAATTCATAAGATATGGAAGAGGCAGAAGAAACAGGGGAGCAAGTAATGACCACAAAAACAAACTGAAGATAGTTCTCAGCCTACTATTCTCCGCCTCGCAGAAAACATGGACTTTGGCATAAAATGAACTTGAACTTGAATCCAGGCATTAAAATTCACACTTTATGAGAATAGTGTTTTGAACAATGCAATAGGTACTCAATGAAAAGTGTGTCAGTAGTATTAGGGCCACAGAGGATAATCCCAGGACCTAACACAATGCCTGCCATATTAGTGATAATGGAATAAACGGTGGTTGGAGAATACATGAACAAACTTTCTCAGGATTCTTTATCAGGACATTCAAATGAACTTCAGGGGATGGCACCAAAAGATGAAAAGATGTCAGAAAGAAGCCAGTGTATTCTGAATTGCATGACTACTTAGATTTCCCTGCAATGTAGGAGCCAGGAGAGAAGACTCGGTTTTCCTCATTGATTCTGCCTTCAATGGTAAATGACTTCAGGTCTCACTTTGCCTACCAAGTCTCTATATCTCTTCATTCTTAAACAAGGATATAAAATGATAATATCCCCATTACCCCTTCTGCAGCTAAAATTCTAGGACGTCAGCACTGAATGAAGTGTCCAGCATTTCAGATCCAAGACTCCCATAATTTGAGAAGACTCAGGAAGAAAATTGCATTATTTCAATCTGCCACATCTTTTTAAAAACTCTCCCTTTATCCTAATCCTTATCACTCATATCCCCTAAGTCACCAATTCTTACAAGTTCTACCTCCTACACATTGCTCAAAGTCATTGTATCCTGCCAACTCCTACAGCTGCTCGCTTAGATCAGCCCCACATCATTTCTTGCCAGAATCACGGCACAACTTCCTTAAGTTAATTCCCCGCTTCTAATCCACTCTTCCTGCCTTTACTCTCCATGTTTGCAGTCTGGAGAACTGAAGTCTCATTTCCATTCAACTGGAATTTTGGGTTTTCCCTCCCCCATCTATACTTGTATTCATTGGACAAATACCTTTCTCCCTGTCTGACCTTGAGAAAATTATTAATACTCCTTCTGCCTCTGTTTAAATATCTATAAAATGAGAAAACCTAAAAATACCCATTTCACTTGGTTACTGTGATTATTAAAGGGGCTAATATATGAAAGAAGCTTAGAAAAGCATCTGGCTTTTTTTTTTTTTTAGGTTTTATTTATTTATTTGAGAGAAAGAGTGAGTGAGTGAGAGAGAGAGACACAGAGCAAGCAGAGGAAGAGGCAGAGGGAGGAGAAGCAGACGCCCCACCAAGAAGGGAGCCTGATGTGGGGCTCAATCTGGGGACTCCAGGATCATGACCTGAGCTGAAGGCAGACACTTAACTGACTGAGCCACCCAGGCGCCCCGCATCTGGCTTTTCTAAGTAAGGACTCAACATGACAGCTACGCATGATGTTAATATGATCACTCCTGTGATGCTACCACATCGGGTCACACAGCCTTTTGCATTTGCTGTTCCTTCCATCTGGATCTTCCTTTTCCCAGATGCCTTCCTATCACCTTCGGTGACTACCTTCAGGTGTTTGTATAGACAGCACTTCCTAAGGGAACACAGGCTTCTGCCGTGTGAAATAGCTTCCATGCCATTTCTGTCCTCTTTATCCTGTCTTACTTTACTTCATGGTGCCGACTGCTTAACTGAAATTATATTATGTGTTATCATTTCTTATTTCTCAGTTAGCTTCTGCTTTAGAATACATATGTTCAATCTATGTACCCAGAACATGGAGAGACCATTGACACACAACAGATGCTCAGTATACATTGCATGAATCAACGAATGAATTGCTGAAACACCCATTTTTGGGTACCCTAAAAGAGAAATGCCCTAAAAAAGAAAATAAACTCTTAACTTATAATAAAAGCGTGACCAAGAAATCCTCTCTTGAACTTGCGTTTACTTTCTATCTACAGACCGATTGTGTGGTCATCCTTCGTAAATCCATTCAGAAAATCCTAACACCTTCCAGGAAGTCCTCCAGTACCTCCCCATGTAGAATCTGAGATTCACAGGGGCTCTGCCTGAGTTAGGTCTATGTGTTCATATGTACTGCATTTCCTTATATACCCAGAACAGTATCTGAAATTATGAGAAAATTAACTTTGATCCCCCGATGTTGTGTAATCTGAAAATTTGATAATTCTTAGCTTTTAATGTCTTCTCCCAATTTTGCATCTTCTATATTCTTTACATGCTTTAGCCTTAAAGGAACAGCGACATTGTGAGTTTGTTGAAGATAGTGACCTGGTCTTCCACTTATCATGAATTGTTCATAAAAAGGTGGCTAATCAAAGAGTTAAGGTCAACTGCAACAATATTTTAACCAAACAATTTTAAGCAGGGTGTGGTTTTTGAAAATGAGATAGCTCCATTTCCAATAGCATCTTTATCATCATTAAGAGTAAGTGATGGTGCAAATAATAAAAATTAATTAATTAAAAAAGAGTAAGTGATTAACAAATAATAATGAATAGATCGTCTTTAACAGGTGATAATTCCTGAACGTTTACCATATGCTATGTAGTAAATTGCAGCACTCGTCCTGAAGTCCAGAGAACTCAGTTCTCTGCTGAGCTCTGTCACGATACAATTTATCTCCCACTTAGACAAGATATTTACTCTTTAAAACATTCTGTGTTCTTATAGGTAAAACAAGGGAATTGGACTAGATACAATTTAAGACCCTTTTCCATTATAATCTTCCAATTCAAATACATCATTAAAAATGATTAAATGGCAAAATCAACCAAAAGAACATTTTTAGGTTTAACAAGACAAAACTTCCGCACATTTAAGGGAAACACAGAGCTTACATCTCAGAGGGCACGAGGTCAATCCTGCTCCAGGATGGTCTGCTTCTTTAAGGCATAAGTACCCTTTCTGGGATTCCCGGTTTGGCACTGTATCTAAGTCTAATTAAATCCCTTTGTGTGAGCCTTAAATACACTTAATTAAAATAGGTAGACTTGGGATGATTAATTCCAAAAGTAAGTAGGTTAAAGTGCAGGCTTATTTCTTCTACTAATTAGTTGAGGGATGATCTTCCTTGCCAAGAGGCCAAAAGGAAGGAGATTCATTTTTTTTTTCCAGTTCAACTCTGTTTTAAATGGTCTTTTCAAAAGCCTTTAGGCTTTGGAATTTGAATTCATAAAATATGAATGTCTGGGATTATTTCTCCTTATTTTATACTTAGTTAAATCCAAAGCAGGGCTCACTAGAGATCCAAGGGTTATAGAGTAACCAATGGTCGGTGACTCCAGACACATGGTCAGCAAAACCGGCCACGTGGTAACTTTATTATCACTCCATCACTCTTGAGAGACTGGCTTAACTTCATCTCTTGTGATAGGTTTTCAGAAACTGTGACTTCCTCATTAAATATTTGATTCTTTGAAATACTCAGCTGGCAAAGAAGTGTCAGATTACCCCAGGGCTGCAGTCATACCCACCCTTGTGAATTCACACTGCTCCCGTTAGGTGTTAGTGGTATGGCCTGGCGACAATGGCTCGGGGAGGCACAGCCCCAGGATGTCTGGAGACAGGGACAAAAGACACTTTGTGCTGAATAATGGGGCTGCTTTCCGGTCAGCGTTTTCTTACCAAAGGAGCAATGTCAAATGTCGCCTTCTTCTGATCTCCTTCTTATTACCTCAGAATGACTTTAATGTCTCTCCTCTTGTAGCGTTTCTAGAACTGGAGAAGCAAACAGAGATGTATGAAGTGTAAAGTGACGTTGAATTTCAACACACTGATTGGTTAAAAAATGCCCAACGGATGATTCCTTCATTCATTTTTCAAATAGTTAATGAACACTCCATGCCAGTCATTGTTCCGGGTTCTGAGAAGACGGACTACCCTAATGGTTGTTTGATTTTCATGGAAAGAGAAAGAAGGAGAATATTCAAATAGGGTGATCATGGGAGAGAAAAGGCACAAATGGCCAACAGCTGAGCCCGCACCTAGTTTGGCCACACCTCAACACTGATGGTCATGCTAATCTCCCCAGGTGAGCCTGGTGATGGGTATTAAGGAGGGCACGGGTTGCATGGAGCACTGGGTGTTATACGTAACCAAATGATTCATGGAACACTGCATCAAAAACTAATGATGTACTGTACAGTGACTAATATAACACAATAAAAAAATAATAATCTCCCCAGGTAGATGTGGCTCTCTCTCCCCTGAGGAAAATCAAAGAAGAGTAAGGAGAGAGGCAACATGAGCTTCATTCCCTCGCCTTCTTCTCTCCCAAAGAGAAGAATTGGGACAGATTATCCGAGGTATGGAATCAACCACATTTTCAAATTTAGGATCATTAATAAGTGTGCAGTCTGAGATTCTATAGACTACATCCTCCCAACCACACTGCAAACCTCCTGTTGCCTATTTCCTGACTACATGTGATACGTTTTCAGTGCTTCCTGCACTTATATATCTTCCAAAATTTATTATTAATAATAATTTCAAATCCAAAATACCAATTCGTAATTTGTATAGCAAATAAACTATCGGATACATGCCACTTTAATGAGTTGCAATTTAGCATCCTAAGGACTAATCGGTATAGTAGCTGTTAACGTAAGAGTAGATCTTGATGCATGTCTGTGTTGATTTTTGTGTTAGGTCTGTAACTTGAGATGCTATGGCCTGTTGTTGAAATATGATTATCCGTGGGGCACCTGGGTGGCTCAGTCATGGAAGTCTCTGACCCTTGGTTTCTGCTGAGCTCAGGATCTCCCAGTCAGAAGATGTGTCGCCTCAATGGGCTTTGCACTCAGTGGAGAATCTGTTTCTCCTTTCCCTCTCCCTCTGCCCCTCCTCCTACTCATGCTCTCTCTCTCTCTCTGAAATAAACAAATCTTTAAAAAAAGGAAATATGATTATCTATAATTTTATTAGTCTGGATTTGATGAGAAAAACCAACAGAGCTCTAGTTCTTTTGAGAAGTAACATGTTTCATTCATAAATAGAAGGGTTGGAGGAGCAAAGTTCAGTGAAGACTCCTCTGTCCTCAAGACACCAGGAAACGAATCGATTGCAGGACACAATGAACTCAGTGCCTGGACATTATGTGGGTGACTCCCGGGGGTACTTTTGGAACTTGCTGGGAAAGCATTGACCACTGTCTGTCGATGTCCTCTTGCAACTGTACCCAAGGAAGTAAGGATTTTCCTTCCCTTCTGGATTCACAGCTCACTGAAGTACCTTTAGTTAGAAGAATCTAAACCAAACCTGTTTAGTAAGGAAGCTAGGAAAACGTATTTTCCAAGATTTTAGGTCTCCAAAAGAGAGAGAGAAAGAGTAGGATGTTGCATATAAATTATTCCATTGTAACAGATCCTATATATATCTATATATACATGCATAAATATATACATGTAGATATATATACATATAGATATATAAATTTATAAAATATATAAATATTTATCTATAACATAAAATATCTATTTTATATTATATATCAATATATAATATATATATCGATATATATATCTATATATATAGATATATAATATAAAATATATAACAATTAAATTATATAAATCATTCAATTGTAATGGAATCCTATATATCATATATACATATATAATATAGAAACATAAAAATATTGAAAAATCAAAATTGCACACCAATTCTTTTAGAAGTATGGTTAAAATAATCTTTATCAAAATATGAGCCACTTGAATGGAGTAAAATATAAAGGTGTAGTCTATCATGACAAAAACGAATCAGTGTAAGTCACTACATTAAGGAATAAGAGATAAAAAAAATCATATGATCATCTTAGAGATCCAAAAAGAAAAAATAACACATATAGCAAAATATGTAACTAATTCACAATAGAAATTCTAATAAAGTAGTAATATAAGCCCATTTCCCCAACCTGGGAAAGGGCATCTGTAAAATCACACAGCTAGCATCATGGTTCATAGTGAAAGGTTGAATATCCCCCCCCCCCATATCAGGAAAAAGCAGACGTTCAATCTCATTAATTCTGTTCAGCTTTGAACTGGAGGCCCTCGCCAGTGCAGTAAATACAAGACAAAAAGATAAAAAGCAGGAAGATGAGAAAGAAAAGAATAAAACTTGTTTTATTAGCATATGGCATGTTTGAGTACATGGAAAATCTTAAGAAATCCTAGATTACTACTATAAGGAAATAGTGAATTTTAAAAGGTAGCAGGATACAAATCCAATCACTCAGAAATCAACTCTTTCTATACACTGTTGACTGACAACTGAAAACCGAAAATTTAAAAATATCATTTATAATGGCATCAGAATGAAATAACAAGGAGAATGGACCTAATATAATGTAGCTAACAAAAATAAGTTAAATACTTAGGGACTAAAATAACAAATGAGTTTTGAGATTCTAGCCTGAAAGCTATAAAATTTTGAGGAGACAAATTTGTAATATCTAAATAAAGAGATGCACTATATTTATGGATCAAAATGCACTGTGTTGTTAAGATGTCAATTTCCTCCAAATTAATTTCCATACAATTCCAATCAAAATTCCTTTTTGTAGAAATTAAGAAGCTTATACTCAAAGTTATCAGGAAGTGTAAAACAAACTTGAGAAAAATAAAGTTGATTTAATTAGATTATTTACTAAAGTTGATTTCATTGGACTAATTAGACATAAAATAAATGTAAAGTAATCAAAATGATGTGGAATTGATAAACAATAGGCAAAAAATAAAAGTCCATGAGACAGGAGGGAATGAAAAGTAGACCCACATGTTTTGGGATCATTAATTTTTGAAAAAAAGTGGCCAAGGGAATTTATGGAGAAAGAAAAAAGTTTTTAGGAAGCAGTGATAAAAACATACATTATTCCCTATCTCATTTCATACCCCAAATTAATTCAGATAGATCATAGAACTACACATAAGATTTACAAAAGAGGGTTTCCCAACCTCTGCATTTTACAACTAGATTTCGTTTTAAATTACATTAACTGTATGATCCTCAAAAATTAGATAACCACTCTGTGAAATGGGGAAGAGAATAAGAAATTAGGTTACAAATATGGTTGGTGATCTGGTCTTAGAAGCCATTAGAAGTCATACGAGACTCAAAGCAGGGGAAGTTCTTAGGAAACCACTGAAAAAATCCTGAAAGAAAATGGCAGTGGCCAGAAGTAAGGGTGATGTCTATAGGGAAGAGATTGAGAGATTCAGGCAGGTCAAGGTTGAAGATATGGAAGAGAGGGCTGTGCAATGGGTAGAGAGAGGTAAGATGAGGCCAGCATGTCTCTCATGTTTCTCACTCAACTAAGTGGTGTTGGTCTTGAGGTAAAGCACAATGAAGTTGGGATAGGTTGTCGATATTGGACAAGCATTATTAAAGTATCCACACAATATTCAGGTGCGGATACCTGGTAGAAGGGCTGCAATGAGGTTATAGATCCGAGGAGTCTGATTTAGGTGGACGATATTCAAAACAAAAATGAATGGATGACATTTCTAATTAGAAGGCATAGAATAAGAAAAAAAGAGCGTCCAGAATTAAACTAAATTCTTCTGAATTTGCTTTGTGTTTTGCTGAACTTGGCATATATTTGTGTGAGTTAATTTTTAACTCAAAAATCAGATTGGATATAGTAATCAATAATTTCAATTATATATAATTAAAGAAGAATAGAATAGACAAAATCTGGGAATATGTAATGATACCTTTTTAATGTTAGAAGCCAAAATCTTTCATGACCAAATTTAAAATATAAACGAAGTTCACAAAAAAATTCACCACAGAAGGAAGGCAATGTTATGGACACACAAGTAGATACATACATACATACATAAGGAACACACAGCTTTTACAAACAATAAAAATATTCCCACTAAAGAATTATAAATGGAGCTGAAATACAAAGAAAATGAGAAAAGCAAATGGTCAATTATTATATGGAAAATATGTCCAAAATCATATAAACAAGAAACAAAAATATAAAATAATAGTGACATGTCAGTATTTACCCATTCAGCTGAAAAATAATAACAGTAGACTGTGCATTAAGGGATGGGGGATCAACAATCATGCAAACAGAATTTGAAATTGGTATGAGTTCGAGGAGGAGGAGGAGCAAGATGGTGGAGGATTAGGAGACCAATTATCATCAGGTCACAGATATTCACCCAGATAGTTATCAAACCATTCTGAACATCTACAAATTCAACAGGAGATCAAAGAGAAGAAGAGCAGCAATTCTAGGAACAGAAAATTGATCACGTTCCAGAAGGAAGGACGTGCAGAAAAGTGAATCTGAAGTGATGAGAAGATAGACCCCGGGGTGGGGCGGCTCCCAGCAAGTGAGAGAGCAATGGAGCACAAAATCAGAACTTTCAGAAGTCTGCTCCACTAAGGGATGTTGTCCCAGAGGCTAAGCAGGGGGTGAAGGCCTCGTGGGGACAGTGTGGTCTCAGGACCCACAGGGAAACAAAAAGACCAGAGGTGTCTGAGAGCTACAGAGCTCCCAGGTATCAGAGAGGAGAAGCCAACTGGGGAGATGGAGCAAAGCTGAGAAGCTATCTCTCAGCTCAGTGTTATCTTGAACTGTGATGCAAGGCACAGTCAGGCCACCGCTCTTTGAGCAGGGACCCCACAAGTGGCGGATTCGGAGAGACCCCCTCCTTCCTCCTCCAGGAGGAGTGGCATGGGAGCATGCTACAGGAATCTGCTGGGATTGGAGACACTAAACGGGGCTGCGCACCAGGGATAGAAATGCTCAGTCACAGGCTGGGTGAGCTCAGAGTGTGGCTGGAGACCAGAGAGACGGAGAGACTCACTGCTTTTCTCTGAGGACACACTGAGGAGTGAGGTCCCAAGCTCTCGGCTCCTCTGGGTCAGAGATTAGGAGGCCACCATCTTCATTCCCATCCTCCAGAGCTGTACAGAAAGCATTCAGGGAACAAAAGCTCCCAAGAGGGAACACGAGCTGATTAATTAGCCTGGTCCCTGGTGAGGGTGGTGCAATTCCGCCTCAGGCAAAGACACTTGAGAATCACAGCAACAGTTCCCTCCCCCAGATTAGCAAGAACATCCAGCCAAGACCAAGTTCACCAATCACTGAGAATTGTAGAACTCAAGAGCTAGGGGAAAGCAATGCACAGAATTCATGGCTTTTCCCCCATGATCCTTTAGTTGTTCAAAGTTAAATTCTTTGAATTTTATTTTTTTCTTACTCTCTTCTTTTAAGTTTTTTCCTCTTTCCTATTTTAACTTTTTTAAACTATAATATCTTATTGATACCTATTTAAAATCTTTTTAAATTTTCATTGTTGTAGTCATATTTTATTCTTTCATTATATTTAACCTTATTTTTTGTATACATATAGGGTCTGTTCGATTCACCAGTCTACTAGATGATATAGATATGGATATAGATAGAGATAAAAATAGAGATAGAGATAGAGATAGAAATAGATAGAGATAGAGATAGAGATAGAGTCAGAGAAAGAGATAGATATAGAAACAGCAAAAGATGATATAGATATAGATATAGACATAGGGTTTTGTTTTATTTTTTTATTTTTTTGTTTGTTTTTCTTTTTTTTCCCTCTTTCCTCTCCCCCCAGTTTTGGGTCTCTTCTGATTAGGTTAGTGTATATTTTTCTGGGATCATTGCTACCCTTTAGTATTTTGTTCTCTCATCCATCTATTCCTATCTGCATAAAATGGCAAGGGGGAAAAATCAACACAAAAAAAGGACAAGAGACAGTAAAGATGGCTAGGGACCTAATTAATTCAGACATTAATAATATGACAGAACTAGAGTTCAGAATGACTATTATCAAGGTGCTAGCCAGACACAGAAAAAGCATGTAAGATAATAGAGAATCCCTCTCTAGAGAAATAAAAACCCTTTCTGGAGAAATAAAAGAACTAAAACCTAACCAAGTTGAAAACAAAAAAGCTATTAATGTGGTGCAATAAAAAGTAGAGGCTTTTACTGCTAGGATAAATGAGGCAAAAGACAGAATTAGTGATTTAGAAGACAAAATGACAGAAAATGAAGAAGCAGAGGAAAAGAGACAAACAACGACTGGACCATGAGGGGAGATTTCAAGAGATAAGTGATACCATAAGACAAAACAATATTAGAATAATTGGAATCCCAGAAGAGGAAGAGAGTGAGAGAGGGGCAGAAGATAGAGAAAATTATAGTATAGAATTTCCCTAATTTGGTGAAGGGAACAAGCATCAAAATCCAGGAGGCACAGAGAGCCCCCCTCAAAATCAATAAAAATAGGTCCACACCCCATCATCTAATAGTAAAACTTACAAGTCTTAGTGACAAAGAGAAAATCCTGAAAGCAGCTCAGGACAAGTGGTCTATAACATACAATGGTAGAAATATTAGACCGACAGCAGACCTAGCCACAGAGACCTGGCAGGCCAGAAAGAACTGGCATGATATATTCAGAGCACTAAAGAATGATATATTCAGAGCAGCCAAGAATACTATATCCAGCTAGGCTGTCATTGAAAATAGAAGGAGAGATAAAAAGCTAAGGGAATCTGCAAACAACAAGCCAGCCCTATAGGAAATATTGAAAGGGGTCCTCTAAGCAAAGAGAGCCTAAAAAAAACATAGACTGAAAGGAAGAGACACAGTATACAGTAACAGTCACCTTACAGGCAATATAATGGCTCTAAATTCATATCTCTCAATAGTTACCCTGAATGTAAATGGACTAAATGCCCCAACTAAAAGACACAGGGTATCAGAATGGATAAAAAAACAAGATCCATCAATATACTGTCTACAAGAAACTCATTTTACACTCAAAGACACCTCCAGGGTTAAAGTGAGGGAGTGGAAAACAATTTACCATGCCAATGGATGTCAAAAGAAAGCTGGAGTGGCAATCTTATATCAGATAAATTAGATTTTAAGCCAAAGACTAAAATAAGAGATGAGGAAGGACACTGTATCATACTAAAAGGATCTGTCCAACAAGAAGATCTAAAAATTTTAAATATCTATGTCCCTAACATGGGGGCAACCAAGTATATAAACCAATTAATAAAATCAAAGAAACACTTTGACAATAATCCTATAATAGTCGGGGACTTTAACACGCCCCTCACTGAAATGGACAGATCACCTAAGCAAAAGATCAACAAGGAAATAAAGGCTTTAAATGACACACTGGACCAGTTGGACATCACAGATATACTCAGGAAATTCCATCCCAAAACAACAGAATACACATTCTTCTCTAGTGCACATGGAATATTCTCCAGAATAGATCACATCCTGGGTTACAAATCAGGTCTCAACAAGTACCAAAAGATTAGGATCATTCCCTGTATATTTTCAGGCCATAATGCTCTGAAACTAGAACTCAATCACAATAGGAAAGTTGGAAAGAACTCAAATATATGGAGGCTAAAGAGCATCCTACTAAAGAATGAATGGATCAACCAGGAAGTTAAAGAAGAATTAAAAAAAATTCATGGAAACAAATGAAAATGAAAACACAACTGTTCAAAATCTTTGGGACACAGAAAAAGCAGTCTTGAGAGGAAAGTATATAGCAATACAAGCCTTTCTCAAGAAATAAGAAAGGTCTCAAGTACACAACCTAACCCTACACCTAGAGGAGCTGGAGAAAGAACAACAAAGAAAGCTTAAACCCAGCAGAAGAAGAGAAATAATAAAGATCAGAGCAGAAATCAATGAAATAGAAATCAAAAGAACAGTAGAACAAATCAACGAAACTAGGAGCTGTTTCTTTGAAAGAATGAATGAGATTGATAAACCCCTGGCCAGACTTATCCAAAAGAAAAGAGAAAGGACTCAAATTAATAAAATCATGAATGAAAGAGGAGAGATCACAACCAACACCAAAGAAATACAAACAATTTTAAGAACATATTATGAGCAACTCTACACCAGCAAATGTGACAATCTGGAAAAAATGGATACATTCTTAGAGAAATATAAACTACCAAAACTGGACCAGAAAGAATTGAAAACATGAATAGGCCCATAACAAGTAAGGAGATTGAAACAATTAATAAAAATCTTCCAGCAAACAAGAGCCCAGGGCCAGACAGCTTCCCAGGGGAACTCTACCAAACATCTAAAGAATTAATACCTATTCTCATGAAACTGTTCCAAAAAATAGAAATGGAAGGAAAACATCCGAATTCATTCTATGAGGCCAGTGTTACCTTGATCCCAAAACCAGACCAAGACCACATCAAAAAGAAGAATTATAGGGCAATATCATTGAAGAACACGGATGCAAAAATCCTCAACAAAATACTAGTTAATAGGATCCAACAGCACATTAAAATGATTATTCACCAGGACCAAGTGGGATTTGTTCCCGGGCTGCAAGTTTGGTTTAACATTCACAAATCAATCAATGTGATACAAGACATTAATAAAAGAAAGAACAAGAACCATATGATCCTCTCAATAGATGCTGAAAAAGATTTTGACAAAGTACAGCATCCTTTCTTGATCAAAACCCTTCACAGTGTTAGCATAGAGGGTACATACCTCGATACCATCAAAGCCATCTACGAAAAACCCTCAGCGAATATCATTCTCAATGGAGAAAAACTGAGATCTTTTCCCCTAAGGTCAGGAACATGGCAGGACTGTCCACTATCACCACTTCTATTACCATAGTACTAGAAGTCCTAGCCTCTGCAATCAGACAACAAAAAGAAATAAAAGGCATCCAAATCGGCAAGGAAGAGGTCAAACTCTCACTCTTTGCAGATGATATGATACTTTATGTGGAAAACCCAAAGGACTCCACTCCAAAACTGCTAGCACTCATACAGGAATTCAGTCAAGTGTCAGGATATAAAATCAATGCACAGAAAGCAGTTGCATTTCTATATACCAACAACAAAGCAGAAGAAAGAGAAATTAAGGAGTCAATCTCATTTATGATTGCACCTAAAACTATGAGATACCTAGGAATAAACCTAACCAAAGAGGCAAAGAATCTGTACACAGAAAACTATAAAGTCCTCATGAAAGAAATTGAGGAAGACACAAAGAAGTGGAAAAACATTCCATGCTCATGGATGGGTAGAATAAATATTGTGAAAATGTCTATGCTACCTAGAGCAATCTACACATTTAATGCAATCCCCATCAAAATACCAGCAATTTACTTCAAAGAAATGGAACAAATAATCCTAAAATTTATATGGAACCAGAAAAGACCCCGAATAGCCAAAGGAATGTTGAAAAAAAAAAGCAAAGTTGGCGGCATCACAATTCCAGATTTCAAGCTCTATTTCAAAGCTGCCATCATCAAGACAGTATGGTACTGGCACAAAAACAGACACATAGATCACTGGAACAGAACAGAGCGCCTAGAAATGGACCTTCAACTCTATGGTCAACTAATCTACAAAGCAGGAAAGAATGTCCAATGGAAAAAAGACAGTCTCTTCAACAAATGGTGTTGGGAAAACTGGACAGCCACATGCAGAAAAATGAAACTGGATCATTTCCTTACACCACACACAAAAATAGACTCAAAATGGATAAAAGACCTCAATGTGAGAAAGGAATCCATCAAAATCCTTGAGGAGAACACAGGCAGCAACCTCTTCGACCTCAACCGCAGCAACTTCTTCCTAGGAACATCACCAAAGGCAAGGGAAGCAAGGGCAAAAATGAACTATTGGGACTTCATCAAGATTAAAAGCTTTTGCACAGCAAAGGAAACAGTCAACAAAACCAAAAGACAACTGACAGAATGGGAGAAGATATTTGCAAATGACATATCAGATAAAGGGCTAGTATCCAAAATCTATAAAGAGCTTCTCAAACTCAACACCCATAAAACAAATAACCCAGTCAAGAAATGGGCAGAAGACATGAACAGACATTTCTCCAAAGAAGACATCCAAATGGCCAACAGACACATGAGAAAGTGCTCAACATCACTCGGCATCAGAGAAATACAAATCAAAACCACAGCGAGATACCACCTTACACCAGTCAGAATGGCTAAAATCAACAAGTCAGGAAATGACAGATGTTGGCGAGGTTGCGGAGAAAGGGGAACCCTCCTACACTGTTGGTGGGAATGCAAACTGGTGCAGCCACTCTGGAAAACAGTATGGAGATTCCTCAAAAAGTTGAAAATGGAGCTACCCTACGACCCAGCAATCGCACTACTGGGTATTTATCCTAAAGACACAAAGGTAGTGATCCTCAGGGGCACGTGCACCCGAATGTTTATAGCAGCAATGTCCACAATAGCCAAACTATGGAAAGAACCTAGATGTCCATCAACAGATGAATGGATAAAGAAGAAATGGTATATATATACAATGGAATACTATACAGCCATCAAAAGAAATGAAATCTTGCTGTTTGCAACAATGTGGATGGAACTAGAGAGTATTATGCTGAGNTAATGCTAAGCAAAATAAATCAATCAGAGAAAGACAATTATCATACGACCTCTCTGATATGAGGAACTTGAGGAGCAGGGTGGCGGGTCCTGAGGGGTAGGGAGGGAAAAATAATGAAACAAGATGGGATGGGGAAGGAGACAAACCATAAGAGACTCCTAATCTCACAAAACAAACTGAGGGTTACTGGGGGGTGGGAGGGTAGGGATAGGGTGGATGGGTTATGGACATTGGGGAGGGTTTGTGCTTTGGTGAATGCTGTGAAAGAAACCTGATGATTCACAAACCTGTACGCCTGGGGCAAATAATAATTTAAAAAAATAATTTAAGGGGCACCTGGGTGGCTCAGTGGCTTAAAGCCTCTGCCTTCGGCTCAGGTCATGATCGTAGGGTCCTGGGATCGAGCTCTGCATCGGGTTCCCTGCGCAGCGGGGAGCATGTTTCCTCCTCTCTCCCTCTGTCTGCCTCTCTGCCTACTTGTGATCTCTCTCTCTGTGTCAAATAAATAAATAAAATTTAAAAAAATAATAATAATTTTTTAAAAAAGCAAAAAAAAAGAGTTTAAGACTACTAAAGCAACTTTCATATGCTGGACTGAGTACTGGAGGGGAGAGAGCTTGGGTGAGGACACAGAAACAGAGCATGCCCACAGGTTCTTGGCCAAGAGTTGGCCTGTGTTACATCAGGTAAACTTTGCAGTGTCTAATGGAGAGTAGCTGCTGCAAGGCTGAGCTCTGAACAGAGATGTTGAAGGTCTTACAGAGATAGAAGATACCATATTTCTTGCCTAGAAGTCTAGAAAATTCTCAATGACCATATCAGTGACAGAATTGAGGTTCTCAAAAAGTCATACTGCAGAGGTAAGGACTGCATTCTAGAATAAAAGTCACAATCTATGACTAAGAGCTAAATTGACATATAGTACCCAACCATAAGCATGAACAAACAGCAGTATTTCGGTAGCATGCTAGAGCAAAACATAATACACTTTAAGGGAAGACAACATAATCTTGAGCCTCTACAATTAAGCATTCCCAGTGTTCAATACAAACATGTAAAATATCTAGAAAGGCTTGGAACCAGAGACTCTGATCAAGGAAAATAATCAGTCAACATAAATAAACACAAGGATGACACGAATGTTACACTTGGCAGGCAAGGACTTTATAATAGTTATCATAAATATGTTGAAGGTCTTAAATGGGAGGAAAGGCACAATGAGAAAGTTGTGAACCCCCCAAAAATGTTATAAAAAAAGATTCCAAAAAGAAACCTTGTACTGAAAAGTAGTGTATTTAAAATGAAATTTAAAATGTTGAGTCTAAGCATCAGATTGAGGCCATAGAAGAAAATGCCAGTAGATGTGAGGCCAGATCAACACAAATATTCAAATAGGAAAAACAGAAGAAAAGATGATCCATGAGATAACATAAAAGTCAACATGCATATAATTAGAGTTCTAGAAAAAGAGGAGAGAAAGTATAGGAGAAAGATTAATAAATTAATTACCTAAAACACCAAAAATTTGGTTTAAAAACTCAATCTACAGATCTAAGAAGAATCTAAATTACACAGCACCATGAAAGCATTAAACCCACACTTAGGCATAGCCGCTACAACCATTGAAAATGATAGGGTTTGTAAAGCAGTCAGGAAAAAATAGATACATATTTTGCAAGGAATTTTGAAACAAAATATAACTGACATTTTATAAGAGACAGTAAGAAAAAGACCACAATGGAATGATATCTTTAAAGAGATTAAAACACACACACACACACATAAAACTATCAACCCAGAATTCATCAAATGTCCAATAGAAATATTATTCAAAAATGTGAAAGAATAATAAAGGCATGTTTAACGCAACTAAATCTGAGAGAATTTACCGTCAACTGAACAATATTACATAAAATACTAAGGGAAGTTCTTGGTGCTGAATGGAAATGGAAATGATAGATTATTTCTACAAGAAGGGATGAAATGTACTAGAAATAGACATATATGCATATATATAAAAGCCTAGGATATTGGAAGAATTCTGAACTATCTTTATGACTTTTCTGTAAATCTGAAATTATATTAAAATGTTTTTTTATTTTTAAAACATTCACATGGAATGTTAGAGTCGTTCACATCCCTACACACCTAAATTATTGAATGTATAATCTTAAGAAATCACAATCATTCTGAGACTCAGTTGTCCTATTTGAAGATGAGAAAAATGACACAATGAACCTGAGTGGTTGCTAAGGGTTTGAAAGGAGATGACCTGGCTGAGGACTGCCAGGTGCCTATCAAGACAAGCTACCTGTTTTTATTTTTTTTTGCTATTCATTTTATTGCCATGATTTTCCTCTTATTTTTTCTTACCATCATCATTACTATTTTTCAAAGTTATTTGAGTCACTTGGAAGCAACTGCCTGGAGCACAATTGTGACAAAAGCCCAAGGTGACATTTGGACTAAGTATTGTGATTGATTCAAGGTTCCTTCCTAATGGTGGTTTGAGGAATGATGGGCGGGCAGTCGGCATGCCAGGGATTTTTCATCTCTGACTTAGAAGTTGGCTGGTCTAAGAAGGTGAAGTTTCAAGGAAATTTAAGACACCACAGGAACACATTATCTCTGGGGACAGTTCCTAATGGACAAGGCTGGATTTCATTCCCAGTGGTCATAAACTTCTTGGTGAATCCATGCTTTGGTCCTCAACTATCTCTTCCTGTGACAAGATTTGCTTCCAGCGTGGGATATATGGAACATCTCTTTCTAATGATGGTGAGTGTTGACCTCAGGATCAACCCCTCCTGGGGCTCACATGACCCCTCACGTAGCCCCCTGACCACCAAACTGATTTTGTACACTGCTGCTCTTTGCTACAAGCTACATGACCCCACTGCCTTTCCTGGCAGGTTCTGATTCCCTCCAGGACTATCCCTGCTTCTCCAGGGGGTCCTGCTTATAGCTCACCAATGCAGATGCTCACTCTACAACCCCAGAATCTTACCAAAGCCCCAAATATGCCCCTTTATTCATATCTTTATTTCTTAGTTCTTTTGCCAAACTCCCACTAACATTTCTGGGCTCAATTACAAACTTTCCTCCTCTGTGAACACAGGGTTTATCCCTTGGGCAGTGAGTCACTCTTGTCTCCCCACCCCCCCCACACACACCCAGATACACCTTCAGTGCAGTGGAACTCTGTGAGGGCAGGAAGATGTCTAAAGAATAAAAGGGTCCTGGGCGCCTGGGTGGCTCAGTGGGTTAAAGCCTCTGCTTTCGGCTCAGGTCATGATCTCAGGGTCCTGGGATCGAGGCCCGCATCGGGCTCTCTGCTCAGTGGGAAGCCTGCTTCCTCCTCTCCCTGTCTCTCTGCCTGCCTCTCTGCCTACTTGTAATCTCTCTCTCTGTGTCAAATAAATAAATAAAATCTTAAAAAAAAAAATAGGGTCCTTAGCACTCAGTACAATATCCGGTTTAATCTTCTTTTAAAGGAGGTAAAACTTACTGTTTTTATACAAGGTAAGTTGTTTTAAAATCAAATTCTAGAATTTGGCATCAAAAGTCCTAGTGATGAGTCCTGATTCTATCCTCGAAAGGATGTGTAATCTTTACTAGTTTAAATAAAGCCCTTCAAAGACTCACGATTCCATCTTAAAAAGGTAGGAAATAAACATTGACCTACATCATTGGATTGTAGTAGGAACTGAATAGGATGTATAGGAAAGAAAGTATATACACAATCAAGGATTGTACAGAAGTTGTTCCTTTAAAAAAATTAAAAACGGGCACTGAGAAATACCTGTAATATACCTTAGATAACGACAAAATCATGCCAGTAAACGATATAGGGAGATTGAGTACAGTGATAAGAGTATTCAAGATAATATCAACGATAAATCTATGACTTGATTTGACGTCCTTCTGGAATGAGAACTGGAAATCTGACCACTTGAAATTTACTCCCAGATTAACTGCTGATTATCAGTGAGTTTATGAGAGGGACTGACATCTTTGGTTGTCATTCCCTTTTGCCCTTAACTCAACTTCAACTACATAATTAGTACAACTTTATTTGACTTCATATCCATCAATTACAGTAAAATTATATACTTTAAAAACAAATGACCCATTTGATGAGAACTCCACTGAAATTTCCTATGGAACAGTGTTCAGGCCTTAAAAGCTATCAAATAGTGAATAAAAGTAAATTATCTATAATCAATTAATTTACATTATGTATAAGAAAATAACATGCTTGGACTGTCAACGGTTTTGAGCAGAGAGCTGTGGGAGCCAGTCCGCAAACCGACACCATGATTCTGGCTTCCTGGTATCATATCTGCAGGTAGCAATCCATCCCTACCACTCATGGTGCTGACCTGTATAACCAATATTATATTGTGGAAATGATACACATGACTTATGAGAATAGGATGTAAATGATATTTTCTCTTCCCCCTTTCTGTCTTTTGGATCATCTTTTGGGGGAAAAATAGAGCTGCCATGTCATAACTGTATTCAACCATCCCTGTGGAGTGCTCCATGTGGCAGTAGTCTGAGGTCTCTGTAAGTAACCAGGGCTAACATTGTAGTCCCAGGTGAGTCAGCAAGCCATCGAGGACATGGCTCCCTCTGCTCAAGGGAGTCAAGCCTTTGGTCAAGCCTTTGGGTGACTATACCTCCCACCAACCAGATGACAGCAACCTCATGAGGCCTTAATACCAAACCACCTGCCTAAGTTACTCCCAGATTCTTGACCTGGAAACACTCTGTGAAATAATAAATGCATATTGTTTAAAGCCCTTAAATTCGGGGGCTGTTTGTTTTACAATGATAGATGAATAATGCAAGGTCTAAAACAGTGCACAGTTTTATTCTGTGGTAAAGTGCATATCACAGTGCAATGCGGTACATTTTTATTGATAAACTTGGTGATGTATAATTTATATGTAACAAAATGCACATAGTTCAAGTGCACACTTTGATGAGCTTTGACAAACGTCTTTATCTGTGAAACTGTCACCATGATCAAGATACAGAACATTTCCATCACTCAGAGTTGCCTGTGCCCAATCCCAGTGAATTCCCACCCCAACCCAGATGCCTGGCTGATCTGCTTTCTCACACAAGAAAAAGGATTTGAGTCTCCTAGATTTTCATATAAATGGAATCATACAATCTTTTGTTTCCAGGGCCCATTTGCTCTAAATGTTTCTGAGATTCATCCATTTTGCCTTGGGCATCATTACTTTATTCCTTTTACTAACAAATGGTATTCTATTGTATGGACCTACCTCACTTTATTTTTTAATCTTCATTGAGGTATGATTGAATATAGAATCATAAGACATTTAAAGTGTACATTGCAGTGATTTGATACACACACATTCCCTCTCTACTTACATAACAAATGTCCTCATGGACATTTGTGTTGTTCGCAGGTTTTGACCAGTATGGATGAGGCTGCTATAAACAATTCTACCCAAATATTTGTGTAGACATATATTTTTATTTATCTTGTGTAAAATACTGAGAAGTGAGATTGCAGGATTGTATGGTTGGTGTATGTTTAACTTAAAAAAAAAAGGCAAACTATTATCCAAAGTCATATTGTCTTGTACTCTCCCCAGCAACATAGGAGAGTTCCAGTTGCTTCACATTCTCACCAACACTTTATATTGTGTTTTCTAAGAAAAACATGTTTACCTATTCTAATGAGTGTGTAGTGACATTTCATTGTGGCTTTAGTTTGCATTTCCTGGATGATTAATGAAGTTGCACGCCTAAAGTGCTTGTGGCCATTTGATTCACTTATGCCTAAGCTGTCTCTTCTAATATTTTGCATTTTTAGTGGGTTGTTTGTCTTTCTATTATAAAATTATGAGAGTTCTTCATATACCATGGCATAAGTCCTTTGTGGAATATATGTATTGTAAATAATCTCTCAATCTGTGACTTGCCAATTCTTTTCCCCAATGATGTCTTCTGATAGGACTAAGGATGTGAATTTAGATGTAATCTAATTTATCCTTGGTTATTTTATTCTGCATTCTGTATCCCATCTTAAAATTTTTGTCTACTCCTACTTTGTGAAGATGTTGTCCTAAATTTCCTTTTAAAAACTTTATATAAGTTTATCCTTTATGCATACTTGACAGAAAGTAATGAGTCCTAATAGCTAGAAATTAGAAAAAAAAAGAGTGGCTCATGTATTGGCTGGGGGGTCTTGGGGAAGTTATATAATATGCTGAGAATGAGATACTTCATCTCTGTGACTGAGATTATAATGTTATTCATACCTGCTTGAAGAGTTTCTGAGAAACTCAACATTATAGGGGACATAGAAGTTTTGGTAACTTGCACTGGCTATACGTGGATACTATAATAAGCAATATCAATACCCAGAATATGACTAATTTCAACATAAGCACTATTTCTCCCTTATGGCATTTTTTAAAAGAATTTTATTTATTTATTTATTTATTTATTTATTTATTTATTTATTTATTTGAGAGAGAGAGAGTGCATGCCCACTAACAGAGGGAAAGGGGGAAGGGCAGAGGAAGACGCAGACTCCCTCATGAGCTGGGAACCCCACATGGGGCTGGAACCCAGCACCCTAGGATCATGACCTGAGCCAAAGGCAGATGCTTAACTGACGGAGCCACCCAGGCAGCCCTCATCTCATTTCTGTTTTATCATCTCTGTTTACTCTATGTGCGTCATATTCTTTACTGTTAGATTCTTCATTAACCAAGTAAGGAATCTGATTTAAAGAGCTTCTGGACCACAAGCATATTGTTATATGTTCTATACCACATAAGAAAGCAGGAATCATTTTTTTTTAATTTTATTTTTATTCTTTGCCCAAGGGGTACAGGTCTGTAAATCATCAGGCTTACATCTTTCACAGCATTCACCAAAGCACAAACCCTCCCCAATGAGGAATCATTTCTTCAATAACACTTGTATGTAAGACCCATTGTGGGTGTTATACATTAAGGCTTTAATATGCTCTAAAAAAGCACATTAAATTATGCACAAAATTATGACACTATTTTAAACTAATGTAATAATAGACCATTTAAAATGATATTTAACAATGTTATTATTACTTAAAAATAAAATACAATTATTTTGTCTCTGAAAAGTGTAAGACCAGACTTTAGAACTTGAGCTTTGTGACATCTTTCTACTTCAGGATTTATGGTAATGAGTCTTTAAACCCTTCTGATTTTCTAATTCTTCAAAAAGCTAGAGCTTCTGCAATTGCAAGCAATGTTTCCATTCTCAGGGAAAATTTCACCTATTTTATAAAACTTATTAAATGTGATCAGAACCTTATCAAGAAAATGAAATTCCTCTCCCAAGTCTTACCATGACTTTATATTTGTCATGCTGCCTTTTTGATATTTACTTGTGTATATAACAAAATTACCTCTCTAGATATTTGTTATGGGGAAAATTCATATTTAATATGAAAATTCAATAGTCTCTCAATCTGGTTTTCCACCATTTCAAGTAGTCTTTCAGATCCTTTGGGATATCTAACGGATCTCAATTAAATAGTTTATAAATTGAGTAAACTAAGGTTTTTAGTGACTTTTAGGTTCCAAAGGATTTTTGGTCTATTCATTTATTGAAAATGAGAAAAGAAAACTCTGATTCAGATTAGTACTTGGAGATGTCAACAACACCGAATCCATATTTAACAGAAAAACAACAGAGCTTCAGTCACAATGCTCTCTATTTTGTACTCACCTCTTTATAAACTATATCTTTTCTATCAGCTGAGTAAAATGGAGACCTCCTTTGCCCAGACTTCATGGAAATGTGTCTTAAGTAACCATAACTCTAGTTTCTTGGCCAGTTCCCTAATTACTGCAACTAACTTAGCCCTCTATTTCCTCTTTTTATGTTCCACTCCATTAGGAAAGGAGATCATATTTTCTGAACTGATGAAATTAAACTTGCCCATATTTTCCCAGTCATCATAATTTTTACAAAGAGCTCATCTAATCAATTTTTGGCAAGAGAACGACAATACTACACTTGATAGCACCATTAAGATGAAATAGTCATGCTGTTGAGTTAGAGATACTTAAATTAGGTAGACTAAAATTTAGTTTGGCTTTTATTGTCCTCATTCTTCTAACCCTTAAATACATGTTTTGCAAGACTGGTCATTTAACTCCCATCAATATTTCTCCCAGTGCAGAAAGGAAATATCATTTTCCAGGCTTTTGCAGAGATATTACAGAGAAACTGAATTTGTATGCTTAATGTCAGATTGCCGAAAGAGGCCATGACAGCCCTCTACCTATCCTAGCATACAGAATTCCAAGTGCAATAGTTAAGCAGTAGCAAGCTACCTCATATATGATACTGACATAACCCAAGACAGGTCCGGGATAACTTCTGTAGTTCTGACCTCCAATTTCTTCCGGTAACATGGACTGAGTACCTTCCATGCATATGCACCTACTAAGTGTTACAGGGTTTCTGTAAGAAAGAGACTTAGTGGCTACCTTGGTGAGAAAGATACAGTTATTACAGATAAACCTCAGGACCATGAGAAATTTAATAAAATCCAAAGAGGAATGACTGTAAATAGCATTCTTGAATAGTATCAATTCAGAACCACACTGTCTATGAGTGAGTCATCCATCAAAAGAAGATGATTAAAGAAATAAACCCAGGTAAACCTATAAAAATCATCACTATGGTGGGAGATAGGACCCAGGTTTGTTGGCCCAATTCTGGGTGCATGATGTAGGGCAGGGCAGGATCTTGGCTTGCATATCATTTATCTGTGGGATGCACTTGCAGAGCCAAAGTGGCAGATCAGAGGAATGCTGCATTTGGGAAAAACCAAATGCAGAACCAGGCCAACTGTGCAATAAGTTACCAATCCAAAGGAGGTAGAAAGAGAGGGTTTGCCTTTCATGAGGAAGCAAGAAAGAATTTTTAGGAAATCAATAAGTGGAAACAGATTCATCAAAACATTCATACAATGTTATTTCGTAGAATTGTGATGTTAGGAGAGAGAATTATACAACATCATGGAAGGATATTAAGTGGAGAAACCAGAATGATCCAGAAGGTTTTGAAGATGTGTTTCGGGGGCGCCTGGGTAGCTCAGTTGGTTAAGCTTCTGCCTTTGGCTCAGTCCTGGGATTAAGCCCTGCATTGGGTTTCCTGCTCAGCAGGGAATCTGCTTCTCCCTCTTCCTCTCCCTCTGTGCCTGCTCTCTCTCTCTCTCTCTCTCTCTCTCTCTCTCTCTCTCTCTCTCAAATAAATAAATAAAATCTTTTTTTTTAAAAAAAAGGTGTGATTTGAAGCCAATTTCCCAATGTCAGGCAGGACATGAAAAGTCGATGGCTCTAAGGATCACGGCCATATTGACTGAAGAACAGATGCCTGGAGAATTCTGCAGGGGAGTGGTCAGAGATGAACGTAGGTAAGAGTGAACAGAAAGTAGGCAGGAGTGAGATCATGTGGGCCTGAGAAGCAGAGCAAACATTTGTTATTTATTCCAAATTTAAAGGGAAACTATTAGAGGTTTTAAAAATGAGGATTTTCATCATGCAATCTATGTTTTACTATTATCCTGATCAAAGTTTATATAATGAACTGAAAAGGCTCAAGAGTGGTTGGTAATAGACCACTTAGGGGACTCAGGCAATGGAGAAGAAGGTGACAGAAGCTTGTGTTTGAGTGTTAGCAATGAATACAGGAAGGAATCAATAAATTGAAAAGCAATGTAAGAGCTAAATTGATCAGAAATAAAGTCTGAGGGAGAGAATCCTGTCCTGGTTTCTGACTGGTGGTGCATCTTAATTGTAGCTAATTTGCAAGGTATGGAAAAATATTTTTTAAAATGAAAATTAACATAGATTCCATTAGATAATCATTGTGAACTTTTTCCTAGTCACAAATATATATCGTTTGCTACAGTTGGGGTTTTGTAGTAAGTATAATTTTATATCCTGGTTTTTGACTTATGTTGTGAAACTTTTCAAATATCATAAAGCATACTTATTGAAAAATCACAATTATAATGGCTTATATTATCTTATAGAAGTATAAGCATATATAATACTATTTTATCAGGCATTTTGGTTATTTCTAAATTGCTACACTTATAAATAATGCTACTATGAATACTACTGTTTATGAACTTGGTGAACATCCTTGGGTATTTCTTCTGCATTGAATCACAGAAGAGAAATAACTGGACTATACAGTCATTTCCTTTGTTATAGCATTTGATGTATTGCAAAGTTTTTCTCCAAAAATTCTGTTCCAGTTGACAGTTGCACAAGCAGCATATTAAGAGCATGCATTTCTGAATTTGGCCACAAACAGAAGCTTTAGTTTTTAAATATTCTTTATTAACTCACAGGTGGAAAGTATCAACAAGTCAGGGTCCTAGATTCTAGGAAGAAAGATTCCAGATTCTAGGGAGAGGGGGTCTTAAGCCAATCTGAGGTCAGACATCTGCCCCTGCTCCTGGTACTCATGCACAAAACTCATATTATAATAGTATAGACATGACTATGACATTCACTCCCATGGGTGGGAAAAGCCCTCAGGAACAGAAAAAAAAAAATTATGAACTTGGCCAAAAACCCTAAGAAAGTGAATAGTGATGGTTAGTGATGATTAGTAACAGGTACAACATACCGTTTTATGTACTCCACAGTAGAGGAAAAATACAGATTGTTGGAATTTACTGTTTGCTGTTGTTATTAAAAGTTGTATGGGATTTAGGGCGCCTGGGTGGCTCAGTGGGTTAAAGCCTCTGCCTTCGGCTCAGGTCATGATCTCAGGGTCCTGGGATCGAGGCCCGCATCAGGCTGCCTGCTCAGCAGAGAGCCTGCTTCCTCCTCTCCCTGTCTCTCTGCCTGCCTGTCTGCCTACTTGTAATCTCTCTCTCTCTCTCTCTCTCTGCCAAATAAATAAATAAATAAAATCTTTAAAAAAAAAGTTGTATGGGATTTAAACAACATAAAAAATCAAAATATGACATTTTTGGTGAAATAGCTTTTTTTTCTAGTAAGGAAAATGTATTCTGTTTGACTTGCAAGGTTTTTCAACTTTTTTTTTTCTGTAATCATTATTGTTCACAATATTCTATTTGGTGGCAACTCCCACTTTATTTGCTTTATTTGAATTTACAAAACAATCTCTGATATTTACCTGTAGTAAAATCTAAGTGGTTTTAATTAGAACGTCAACAACTATTTTATATAAGCTCAGATGAATAGGAATATTTTGAGAATGAGAGATTTAAGATTTTATAAATATAGAATAAGATTTCCAAAATATCCCTCAAGGTGGCCTTAATAAAAGTTATTCTTGCATGAGCTTACCTGCCTCTCCCCCAATAATCCCCTCTTGCCTCTCCTCAAATCTGCCAAGAACCTGCAGAGCGATCTTCCAAATCCCCAAGTCAATCCTAAAACTGAGCTAATCTGCCTGAATTATTCTTCTATTGTTCCTATAACAAATTATCATAAACTTAGCAGCTTAAGACAGCATACATTTATTTATTCCCTTATAGTTTAGGAGGTCAGAAATTTGAAATGTGTCCTATAAGACCACAATCAGGTTACTGCCAGGAGCACATTCCTTCTGGTAACTCTAGAGAAGAATCTGTTCTTTGACTTTTCTAGCTTCTAGAGGTTTCCCACATTCTTTGGCTCCTAGCCACATCAGCTAACCTCTGCTTCCATTGCCACATAGTCTGCTCTGATGCTAAGCCCCCTGCCTCCTCTTAAAGGACTCTGTGATTACTTTGGACCTAATCCAGGGTAATCTCCCCATCTCAAGACTGTCAGTTTAATCACATCTGTAAGATCCCTTTTGTACTCTAAGGTATGGTCACATTCACAGGTTCCAGCAATTAGGACGTGGGTATCTCTGGGGAAGGGCATCCTTCTGTCTTCCACCCTGCCCACACACTGAACAGCAAGAACCCACAAAAGGGCGTGGCCTGAGCATCCCCCATCTCCAGTCCATGCTGAACAAGCCCCCACAAACCACCCTGCTCCTGTGAGTACTGTGCCCTTAACCGTTGAATCTCCTGATTCTACTGCTCTGTGATAGTCATTTGATTCTCTCTTTTTTAAGATTTTTATTTATTTGACAGAGAGAGAGAGAGAGATTACAAGTAGGCAGACAGGCAGGCAGAAAGAGGAGGAAGCAGGCCACCCGCCGAGCAGGCAGCCTGATATGGGCCTCGATCCCAGGACCCTGAGACCATGACCTGAGCCGAAGGCAGAGGCTTTAACCCACTGAGCCACCCAGGCACCCCAGTCATTTGATTCTTTTACTTTGGTCATTTTTTCATCTTCCCCAAATTATATTTTCCTTCCTCTCAGGGTAAATCCACAGCCTGTACTTCCCCAGCTAATCTGATTTGAACTCCATGATCAGATTGACCAGCAGGACAGATAAACCCTGGAGCTCATCTTGCTTTCCATGAGGGGCCACAGGGCATTGTCATATACAGACTGCCCCATTGTGCCCATGTGCCAGAGACACCAGTCTTCTTATAGGTTCTACACCAAAATTCTTCCACTTTGGCTCCATGGGTTGACTCCAGTTTCCCCTTTGGAGAATTTGGATTATCTGAAGTCCTGAAACAAACCTGTTCTTGGCCATCCTCTTGTGATATGACAAAACCCTGTTGTCCATGTGGTTATTGGTTTAAAGCTGGTTGAACTGGGAAAAAACCCAGGGGAACCAGAACTTTATCAGAAACCTCACTTAGAGGATAAGCACTGCCTAGAAATCTCTACCTCTGTTTCCCATCGCAAATACTGGATCTCTAAGATAACTGTTCTTACCTTAATCCAACTGAGGTTTAGCATATCCCTGTCTTTGGGCAATTTGAGAAATTCTCAGATTTATAATCTACTTTTCCATTCTCAAATTATACTGAAAAGTTTGACTCCTCTCTGTTGGATTAAAGCAAATGTTACTCCTTTCCTTTAAAATTGATAAAATGGATTCAGAAAAATTAAGTGACCAGCTCAATGTAACACGGCTAATGAGAACAGCAGGAAATTGAACGAGAACCTTCATGGGCTCTTTTAACACAAATCCAATGCTGTTTATTTTTCCAAGTATTTTTACCAGAATTCTTATATAAATACTTAGATAATCACTGTATGATTAGCAACGTATGTGGGGGCTGGTTTCAAGCCCAATTCTGAATATCCACTTCTGAATATGGAGACACTTGAGACAAAAATGCATGTTTGTTTGTTTTTAATGTAGTGGCCATCATATCTGTAAGAAGAGTATACATATTTTTTTTTCTAAATGGGAGTATTGTTGGACTTGAATCAAATGCGCATTTTTATAAAGTGCTATGAAAAATCAAATAGTGCTGACATCCTGTCTAAAGTGGAGAATATTTCAAAACAATACCCATTTCTGATCGATGCTGATGCACCCCATCTTTATTTTTCTCCGCCTCACTTTGGGAATCTTCCTCTCTGTCTGCTGTCTCAGTAGCTGTTCTAGAAATTCAGATCTATGTGTCAATGCTATTGACCTGGTGTTCTGGTTCCCAGAATCTGATGCTTACATAGAAATGTGAGAAGCCAAGGCCTGGAAGGCAGGGCATGGCTTCCTGGTACCCATTCTGCCACACAGAGAAACATCAGGAAGCAGGCCAATGATATTTTATGGCCTCGGCCAAGTACAATCATCACAAGTAAACATACCCGAGTGACACAGTTACTGCTTAGATGGGAATGGCTTTCGGCTGACTGTCTCAGTCACACAGTCAATGTGGACCAGAAACACCCACGCTAGACTGCATTTCTGCATTGTCTGAACGCAGGGTGAGGTCTGTTCACTCTCCAGGCTGCACGTCCATGGTCATATTTCTAAAATTCATTTTTCTGTCATTTCAGACGCCACTGTGTTGCTTTAGCTTTTAGGCTGACAATGAGTTGTTAGTTCTCACAGAGTTGTTCTTTTCAAATATACTTGATATTCATTCTGTAATGAGGTTAGCATGGTAAATTTGCAAGAATGCCAATTTTGGAAAGGAAAAAAAAGGAAAGGAGAGGAAAGGAGAGGAGAGGAGAGGAGAGGAGAGGGGAGGGGAGGGGAGGGGAGAGGGGA
>LNAC01000270.1:148012-222684 GCA_002007465.1 Ailurus styani | reverse complement strand
GGGAGAGAGAGAAAGAAAGAGAAAAAGAAAGGGAAGAAAGAGAAGAAAGGAAGGAAGAGAGAAAGAAAGAAAGAAAGAGAGAGAGAGAAGAAAGAAAGAAAAAAGGGAGAGAGAAAGAAAGGGAGAGAGAGAGACAGAGAGAGAGGAGAGAAAGAAAAATCTTTCTTCAGATCTGACCTTGCCACGAACCAGAAGCTGTCCTTCCACTGATCACTGCCTTTCAGAGGCTCACTTTTTTTTTTTAATGTGTCATATAAGGAAAATAACTATTGTGCCTGATTTTACAAGTATATCATACAAATCAAAATGATTTATGTGCCAATCAGTTATAAGCCATAAGGGCTTACATGTGAAAAGGCCGGTGCTTCAGAGGAAAGAACAGCTAATGAGGAAACAGAAGAGCAGGCTTCTAAGATTTTCTCTGCAATCATTTGGGGTGAGCCCTTCAACAAGTCCCTCAGGGCTTATTCTTCTTGTCTGTAAAAAGAGAAGGAAACATTTAATGATCCCCAGAGTGGCATTCAGCTCCAAAACTCTACTCTTCTAGTATAGACGTTATTACTTTTTTGTTAATGTAAGTTCTGCATTATCTATTAACACTTCTACCATTTTCCTCTAAATGACTATTTTCCAATTATTTCACACCTTCAATGCACATTTGTTTTTTCTTTTTTCCTCGAGCATATTTGTCCATGAGGAATAACTCTTTAGAAGCATCTCTGAGCTTTTTTTCCCCTTCAAAATCTATTCAATCCTCCTCTATCATTTTTCCTCCCTTTGTATTCATAACCCTTCCAAATTAAATACCATTGGCACATTTAATTTAGTAGGCATCTACTTTACTTTTGGTGATAAGCTACATGAAAGAGTACATGAGATTTCAAAGCGAGAGTAAATAGCATGTTAATGAAATTCACAAATTATACTAAATTGGAAGATGTAGCGAGCAACAGAGTGAATAGAGATGTGATACAAATGATCTTTGAGGGTTGAGAAACCCAGGAAGATAACAGAAAAATTGGATGTGGTTAAAACAAATTCATTAAGAAACAAATGTCCTAAGAATACGTGCTGGAGGGAAAGACGGGGTGAGAGGGTGAGGCACAAAGCAGTACTTTAATAACCTGTAAATAGAATAGATAATTCCAAGGGTCTGGAGCAGGAATGTAAATGCATCACAGTATTTTTCCCATTACATGCAGAAAACTCAGTTTATTGGTGCACTGAACAAGCATCCTTTGAGTGCCCACCCCATGCCTAGCACTATGACTACTCTAGGTCTGGGAATAAGAATTAAATAGGACACCACCTTCCCTTTCCTAAATAGCACCCAATCTAGTGGAGCTGTGGACAGGTGCACACCAATTGTTGTACTGGGGATAAGGACAAAACCAGAGGTGGGGCGCCTGGGTGGCTCAGTGGGTTAAGCCTCTGCCTTTGGCTCAGGTCATGATCTCAGGGTCCTGGGATCGAGGCCCGCATCGGGCTCCCTGCTCAGCAGGGAGCCTGCATCCTCCTCTCTGCCTGCCTGTCTGCCTACTTGTCATCTCTCTCTCTGTGTCAAATAAATAAATAAAATCATTAAAAAAATAAATTAAATCTTTTTAAAAAGGGGGGGGAAGAAACCAGAAGCACCGATAACATATGGTAGAAACACAGGCAAAGGAGTGAGTATTTTAGAATTTACAACATTCTGGAAACTTGAAGCTCAACAGGTGGACAAATTGCAGAATAAAAGATGGAAAGCACTTTACAACAAATGCTTAAAGCAAAGAATGAAGAGGAAATCAGCCCAGGCATCTACCATATTTAATCCCCATCCCACTACCCACCCACCCCACTGCACTACCCATCATTATAACTCTGTTCTAATAACTGAGCTCCACTAACATAAACCACAGTATCCATCCAGCAGCGTCCATCTGTCCTCTGTGATGGGCCAGTATCGTCCTGAGATCCTTCCCATCCCAACGTATCTAGAAGCTTCTGTTTTTTCCTTTTTTCTTTTTTTTTTTCTTCTTCTTTTTTAATTTAAGGTTTGGTCTCAGCATGACTTCCACAGAGGGCCTATCTACTGCCTTCACTGCATCTGTAAGCTGGGCGAGGTTAACGTTGGCTCTTTCCGGCTCCCATCATCTCTGACCCTTGTTTTTTACTGAAACACCTCTCATGCACTATGGCAAATAACGATTTCCTTTTCTGGATTTCACACTAGTTTGTGAGGTTTTACAGTGCAGAGCTCAGGGGTTCCTTATTATGCTTCTTGAGGTAGGCAGCCTCATGCAAAGCCCCTGTTAGTCCCCAATCAGTATTTGTGTAATAATTTAGTGAAAAAATAGGCATGTTCATCTCAGAAGAAGACAGAGACAGACAGGAAGCATGTTGTCCAGGCGCATGGTTGCTGTCTGCACACTGGCAGAGTGTGTGCATGAGAGTGTGTGTGTGTATGTGTGTGTGAATCAGGTGAACTAAAATCTAAATCTGCCATTCACTCACGGCGTGATGTTAGGTAACCCACTTCACTTTACCTCAGTAATGGAAAGTAAGATGAGAAATCTCCTTGGAGTTTAGTTAAAGAATAACAAGGACACTGGAAAGGGACACTGATATTTTCAGATGTTTAGCCCAGAGCCTGATGTGTTACAAGTGGTCTGGAAATGTAATTCCCTTCCCTCCTTTAGTCTGGACACCAAAGAGGCCGGGCTTTGCAGGTGCCATTTTCAGGTGACTTAGCACAGCCTTGTTTATAGAACAATGGGGACACAGTCTCAGAGTTGTTATGAGCTCAAGGCAAGACAGTGAGGGAGGACGCTGTGCACAGCACGGAAACCCGAAGACTGACAGATACTCCACCATGGTAGGATGAGAAAGCTATTCGGGAAACTGAATGGGTTTGTATCATTTCTATATCCTGTGATAATGTCATGTTTTGTTCATGCTTAACACTAGTTCTTGAAAATGCTGCTATGTCTTAGCTGTTGTAAGTAGAACTGAGGGAAGGGTCCTCTGTATGGGCACAGGTTACTGACTTTCTGTTCTGTTGGTCTCATGCATGAAGGCAGTAGAAAGTGAACACTCCCAAAGAAAGGGGTTTGATGGGGGGATCAAAATCCAGGTTACGTGGTCACTTTTCTGTGGAGTGATAATTAGAAATCAGTTTTCATTAAATTATTGGGAGGATAAGAAAATTGCATTGAAATATTCCTGTTGTAGCATCAAGTAAATTCAATTTTTAAATTAAAAAAACAGAGGGGAAAGCATTTTGTGGAGCTATTCTAATAGATTAAGTAGCCTCACTTAGAAAGTATGTGATTAAGAGAATAAAAATAATATATTTTATGACTTGCTTTATTATGACTGTTTTATTAGAAAAGGCATTAGCTATTCATCTATGAGTGATAGATGTCAAATAAACTGAATTAGGGTTATTATTAAGGCTTCATTAAGTCAAGACATTTCAATCACTCATTTATGCTCTCTTTAAATTTAGCATGCTAATTAAACTAGAAGACTGTTAATATTTGAAAACTCATCTGACTTTTGGGACCCAGCTCAAGCCCATCTCTTCCAAGAAGTCTTCCTTGCCTACTTCAACCTTTCCACACTGGATTAGTACCTCTACTGTACACTCCCTGCCCCTCCCTAGGGGGCTTAACAGCCTCTAGGAGATATTACAATTACTGCCTCACGAGAAATTCATATTAATGGATTTCTGCTTCTTCTCATGAGGGAGTAAGATTGTCCAGAATTATACTTCTAGAAAAGACAACCAGAAAACAGGACAAGACAATGTGAAAAACACATGTAGTCATTTATTGGACAAGTACAGCACAGGACCACAGTCCCTCAGAAAGGAAACACGAGCATGGAGAACCCAACCATCACCCAAGCTTTCTACCCTAGGAAGTAACACAAGAACTTTAGCATAAAAGGGAAAATAGGAATAAATGACAGCCATCTTGCTGAGTTGAGGGGACAGAAGAACATTTGAGGAGGCCAGGACAGCTAAAAATCTGTGGATTCAACAAAGACACCTTTAGGTCTCCGGTGAACACCAATGTGTGCATTTGTAGAGAGAAATTCCACGAGGTGAAACAAGACTAATTTCCAAGAATAATTACCAGAAAACAATAACTGAGTACTCAGTTATATAACTTACACGGAACACATGAAGCTATGAAATTAACAAATCCCATTTTGACACAGTTTGGAAATTATAGGCATTCCCTCCAGCTAGAGTACCAAGACTCTGTTGAATATATGGGACTTTCCACAGAGATCCCAGAATGAGGTGATGATTGTGGCTCACATAGTGCTAGAATAGGGACAAATCTTGACCTGCCTTGAAATGGTCTAAAAGAACTCAAAGTATTAAAAGAATCCACAAATAACTCAGCTTTCTGGAAGTAAACATCCAACACTATGTAAAGGAATGCATCAAAATGCTTCACGACATAAAATGGGCAATGTATACATCCAATTAAAAGTTACTAGACAGTAAAAGAATTAGGCAAGTGTAACTCAGAAAGCAGAGATGATGGGCTTTGCAGGAAGTAGATATTATAAATATTCCCCAAATATTCAAGGTATAATAGACAATGTGAATAAGGTGAGGAAAATGGAAGATATTAAAAAAATACCCAACTGTAATTCTAAGAATGGAAAATAATATTTGAATATCAATGACTACTACTATCATTTATCCTCTGCCATTCTCCACAGATTCATCCAGAAGAAAGTTGAGAAGCTTGGCCCTGGGATCAGATGTGAAAGGTTGAATACTGAATCTACCACACAGAGACTGTGTGATCTTGAGCAAGAAACTTAGCATCTTTGTTCTCAAGTTTCTCACATGTAAATTAGAAATAAAATACTGTCTATTGCAAAGTTTGTCATGAATTTAAATAAGACAACATGTAAAAGTTTGAAGAAGTGATCACATAGTTAGGTAAACAATTTGCGACTGAAAGTGAAGTTAGAGAGCGTAACATCCTTTCCACGGGTGTGACAAGAGCTTTGAGGGGTAGAGGACAACCTTGTTCCTGGCCCTCCTGACCCAGACCCCATGTACATACAAGAGGGTTCATCTCCTCATGCTGTTTGTCAACCTTTCTCTGGTCTTAAGTTCTTGGGTTTTGAGATGCCAGATCATCTTGGAATTTTCTTTCTGTCCAACCTCTTCACTTTGATGCCTTATTTTCAAATATCTGATGCTTTCATCAAATATCCAAACTTGATCTGCAGGATTGTTTTCTCTGGCTTCAGGGTTTGCATTTTATAGGCAGTATAGAAGGCAATGCCCTGCCCTGCCCCAGACTTTCACCCAAATCATCTGAGACCTCAGCAACTCAGAGCAGGAGAAGCTGGCAGGGGAAGCAGTCATGATGATGACAGTCTTGTCTCTTGGAGTGTCTATAATCCTGGAGCAGGACTCTATCATGTAATTAAAAATAGAATAAGGACAGTATTATCCTCAGAGTCACACTCTTATCTTTGAGTTCAGAGGTGACAATCACATGCTAGGTCATATTGGTATGCCCCATGGAGAGGGGTACAACTAACCAGGTTCCAGAGCCAACCTCGATTGGCAGAACAGCAGCTGAATGGACTCCTCTCGTTCCCTAAAAAAGGAGCAACAGCTGTAGCTTAAGGATGGGATTATCTGCTATGAAACAAGCTCCTGTGAAGACGAAATAAATCACGTCCTCCAAGCGATCTCAGTGTCACGTCTTCTAGACTCTACTGGGACACATACTCTCTCACCGTATAGTCCAGACACCAGGGAGTTTGCAATTGGGCTTGGGTTAGAAAAGTCAACTCTGTAAAGTTAAGAAACTTGTATTTGGGAAAACTAACCATTTTAATAGTTTTTTAAAAAATATGTATGTATTTATTTATTAGTTGAGAGAGGGGGAGGGAGGTAGGGAGAGTGAAAACAGGATAGGGAGGTGCAGAGGGAGAGAATCTCCAGGAGACCCCCCACCGAGCATGGAGTCCACACAAGGTTCCATCTTCATGATCCCAAGATCATGACCTGAGTGGAAATCAAGAGACAGCTTAACCAACTGAGCCACCCAGGTGCCCCTTTAATGGAATTTTAAAAATTTTTTGGTAAGCAAACACGCATCCATAACCTTTTGCATTCTAAAAGTTCTAATCCAACTCCACTCTCTGAGCTTCTAAACACTATACTTGAATTAGGAAAAATGAACTACAGCTTTCTTTCTAGAAATGCCCTTACAGTAGAGGTGGTCCTGCTGTACGCTCTTTCTTGCCTGCCTCCATGTTACAACTTTCCTAAGCAGCATTGTCTTTCTCCATATAGGTGCCAGGAGAGAAGAGGATCCTTCTACCTCATCCTGATTCTCCTCTAGGCCATCACCTGTCCAAGGCCATGAGCAAATCTTTTCTAATTTATAGAAGCTATTAAGTGTAGAAAGACTCAGATCTTTCTTTGAATTGATAATCTTGGAATCCATAAACAAAAGAGAATTTCAAGTAAGAATTGCAGCATCGCATTATATGTCATTTATTTTCTTAAATCCCTCCAGTGAGTTCCTCTTCAATTTAGAACACTTCTTGAGACCCATAGGCCCTGCCTGATGAATCTCTTCTATTTCCTCCCCTCCAGCCCAGTTTATACCACTTCATCCTGTTCATCTATGCTGTAGCTTTACCAACCCCTTCTGTGGTCCTTCAGGAATGTTATTTTCTTGCTTGTTTCAAAGCATTCACATTTCTTTTTTTTTTAAGATTTTATTTATTTATTTGACAGAGAGAGACACAGTGAGAGAGGGAACACAAGCAGAGGGAGTGGGAGAGGGAGAAGCAGGCTTCCCGCCGAGTGAGGAGCCCCATATGGGGCTCGATCCCAGGACCCTGGGATCATGACCTGAGCCGAAGGCAGACGCTTAACGATTGAGCCACCCAGGTGCCCCAAAGCATTCACATTTCTGCCTGAAATCTTCATCTCATGCTCTCCCCAGGACAGACTCTGGCCCATCTTTCAGGTGAAGTTTGACTTCAGACAGGCCTCTGACAACAGCCCACAGGGAAGACACTCTTTTGTTCATCATTACAAGTGTTGCATGGCAATCACACAACGTATACCTGTGTTGTGTGTGAGTCATTTCTTGCTAATTCCTGCTTGTCACAGTAACTGAAGGCTCTGTAAGAGGAAACATGTCAATAGTTTTTGCCTGTGCTCACAGCACATCTGTTCCGGAGAAGGGTATCAGTAATGTCTGTCATATGGAATACTGAACAGGAAGCCCCAGGAAGGAGACCCAGGCTCTGGAAGCCAAAAGAAATAGGCTCTAATACTCATTCTTTTACTGATGAGCTGAGTGACTTCATTTTCCTTATCTGTAAAATAGACACTTTTTAGCTTAGAGTTTACAGTAGACACTCAGCGAAGGGCATTTATTGTTAGTAATTGTTTCCCCCAGTTATTTTAGGGATGAAACTAATTAGAATCAGATTCATTTTTTACAATGAACAAAAATTCTGAAATAGATTCATTAGATTCTGAATCATGATTACTTTGTGTGGCTTCACACACAACAAAAACTTCAGACAGCAAAGAATGGTGTGGTCTTGGGCAAAGACAATAAAATATCTCCTAATCTCAATCCATGCAGGGGAACGTAGACTAATATATTTTTTAATATTTTATTTACTTATTTGTCATAGAGAGAGAGAGAAAGAGTGAGCACAGCAGGAGAACAGCAGGCAGAGGGAGAAGCAGGGTCCCTGTTGAGCAGGAAGCCTGGTATGGTGCTCGATCACCAGGACCCTGGGATCACAACCTGAGCTGAAGACAGACCCTTCCCCGTTTGAGCCCCCAGGCATCCCACCTTAGACTAATACTGACCAACATATTGTTTTTGATGCCAAAGTGAAATAATGGCCATGTGATGGCCTTCCAAATGGAAAAGTACTCATCAGAAACACTCTGGCATTGTTTTTAAATATAAGAAGGCAGGGTCAGGATGAGTGTAAGCCCTCAAAACTCAACTCCCCTGTGAGAAATGAGATAGTCCAAGCCTGCTTTTCTTTCTTCCCTCCAAAATTCCTTAGGAAAACTAGAAACAAGAGCCATATTTCTATCAGTCCCTGACTTTGAGAGCATCAGACACATCCTTGCTGAGAGAACCTGTGGTTCCGTGGGTGAAATCTCTCCACTTCTGGAAATGACTTTATTGGATTTATGGGCTGAACAGCTCATCTAGACAGGGCACGGTAAAAACTCAACGCTGGAATTCTTAAGATTATGGTTCAAATTAATGAACCGAGAAGGAAATAAGAAGGTTGCACATGAAATGCTTTCCCACAAAGGTTCTGGAGATCAAAGCTGAATGCAAGGAGACTAATGAGCAGCTACTGCTGGCCTGCAGGTTTCAGCCATGGTCACTACCAACTCTCCTCTTAAAACCATGCCCTCATCAGACTTTAGACTCCAAAAACCCTCTCAGAGAAAAATAGGTTTGCAATGTACAGATTCCACAGTATAATTAGATTGAGAACACAGCAAAAGGATAGAGAAACATAATAACTTCATGAAGCTAGAATTATACACATACATATACATTTGTGTGTGGCATTTACAATTGTATACATATACTAATTACAAAAAAAAAAGCCACTACAAATTTAGGGTCAAATATGCAAATACATAAATATTAAGGTGGAGAGAGACAGATGGACCTGATACCGGGATAATTAAATTTCTGCATGAGAGTATTACCTTTAACTGGGGTATTTGTCGGCCAAGGTAAAGAGGGGACTATCTATGGTGGGCCATTTAGTCTGTTGTTTTGTACTTACAGGATTCCTGCAAGGAAAGCTAAAAATAATATTTTGATTCCTTTTTCTGATTTCCTAATTTTAGAAAAAGCGTATTAAAAGATATGTGCCCATGTACAAAGAGATTCAACCTGGTTTAGGGCCTGTCTCTTTGCTTTTATGATGCGTGCTCATTCCCACAATCTGGCACCCCATCACTCCACGCCACTTCTCCCGCACACAGTGACTTTTGCAAATTTTTGTCACCTAACTTGTCCAGAATACTCTCTAAAACACAGAGGAAACCCCACAGGTGTATTTTGAATGAAAGAGTCAGATTTGCAGGGGCGCCTGGGTGGCTCAGTCGGTTAAGTGTCTACCTTCGACTCAGGTCATGTTCTCAGGATCCTGGGATGGAGCCCCGCGTCGGGCTCCCTGCTCAGTGTGGGGTTTTCTTCTCCCTCACACTCTCCCTCTGTGCTCTCTCTCTCTCTAATAAATAAAATCTTTTAAAACAAAGAGTAAGATATGCAGATTCTAAGAAGTTTCCTTACAGAACTACCATGACAAAACTGAAGCCTAAAATCTCACTGAAAAGGATACATTTCTTTCTGAAAAGGGTGACAGAAGGTGATATCTCACTTTGTAAAGAGATGAACTTTTTTTTTTAATTTATTCAATTGTTCGTTGACTAAGCAATTATTTTAGGAATTCTGAGGACACATCCAGAGCCAAGATTCTGCTTCTTTTATTATTGTTGATTCATGTAACTCAGGGTCCTCTACAAGAATTTTCTTTCTTTTTTTTTTTTTTTAAAGATTTTATTTATTTATTTCACAGAGGGAGAGAGATCACAAGGAGGCAGAGAGGCAGGCAGAGAGAGAGGGGGAAGCAGGCTCCCTGCTGAGCAGAGAGCCTGATGCGGGGCTTCATCCCAGGACCCTGAGATCATGACCTGGGCCGAAAGCAGAGGCTTTAACCCACTGAGCCACCCAGGCGCCCAAGAATTTTCTTTGATTCAGGGTTTTCTTCTCTTTTTATCTTCATAACATTTTGTTTTTCAAAATGTAAATCATGACACATTTGTAGATTTTGAAGTCATTTTAGTGGCTCAGAACCAGAGGTTTTTTTTTTTAATGAAATAAAATATAAAATAAAAAAACCAATGTGCATCAAGTCTAGAAGGATTGAAGTATTTTCTGAGAAACCCTGTTATTAATAATAAATAATACAAATGCATATAAATAATGTCGTATAGCAGCTCTGGGTTCTGCCAGGAATAATTTGAGAAACACTGCCTTGAAATATTTCTACATTATGCTGCATAGGCCACACTTAGGCTGCTGCCCATTTTTGCAAATAAAGCTTTATTAGAACACAGACATCCTCCCTCATTTACAAATGGTCTGTGGCAGCTTTCATGCAGAGTTCGGTAGCTGTGAGGAGAGACTGTATGGCTCCCCCCACCAAAAACAAACAAACATACAAACAAACAAAACCCAAAAAAACAACACCTGTGAATACTTAAAACTAACATCTGTCATAGAAAATATTACCATCGAAGGCTCTCAAACCCATGGTTAAGAACACAGACTCGGGATGCCTGGGTGGCTCAGTCGGTTAAAGGACCAACTCTTGATTTCTGCTCAGGTTATAATCTCAGGGTCCTGAGATCAAGCCCCACATCAGCTCTGCCCTGGGCATGGAGCCTGTTTGGGAGTCTCTCTGTCCTCTCCCCCTGCCCTACCCCCACCCGGTCCCCCACCTTGTGTGTGCATGCTCTCTTTCTCTTTCTTAAAAACAAAACAAAACAAAACAAAGCCAAAAACAAACTAGAATCAGACCTAAGGGACTACTAAATCTTTGACTTAGTGTATAAGTTCAGAAGGGTGATTAACCATAAGAGACTCTCAATCTCACAAAACAAACCGAGGGTTACTGGGGGGTGGGAGGGTAGGGATAGGGTGGGTGGGTTATGGACATTGGGGAGGGTTTTTGCTATGGTGAGTGCTGTGAAAGGTGTAAGCCTGATGATTCGCAGACCTGTATTCCTGGGGCAAATAAAAAAAAAATTTTTAAAAAAAGAAGGGTGATTAACATTTCCAAGTGATAATTTCCTCGTCTAAAGTGTGGGGGTAAAAATTAAAGAAATAATAGATGTAGTGACTTACTGGCCCAAAGTGAGTGTTGACATGTGGGAAACATTACACACGGGGCTTACTGAACTAGCATAGCTCCATTGGTTCATTCACGTATCCGATAATTACATGTCAGTGACATCTCAGGGACATGATTCCTTTGCTTTGCTCCTTCTCACTGCCCACCAGCTTCTTCGCCTTCTTCCCTGTACTTGGTCCCCTGGACCTCAGGCATATGTGCCCACAGCTTTGCCTTGTCTCTGTCTCAGCTCAAACCCATGGTATAATTTCGCTTTTGCCTCCTCTATCCTTTATTTGACTCATCTGTATTTATTTTTTAAGACATAATAGTTAATCAACTGTAGGATAAAGGCAATGCAGTACTGGAAAATGGATGAAAAATTTTAAATCCAACGTGCCTTCAGTATTAGACAACTTTGAGAGAAGAGTGCTTCACAGCTCAAGAGTATGTTTAATAATCAAGGGTCGTCTTTAATTTTATACTACCAATCACTGAAAATGACAGGTGTAAAGTATGTTTTTTAAATAAACTTTTTAAAAAGATTTTATTTATTTATTTGACAGAGAGAGAGAGATCACAAGTAGGCAGAGAGGCAGGCAGAGAGAGAGGAGGAAGCAGGCTCCCCGCTGAGCAGGGAGCCCAATGCAGGGCTTGATCCCAGGACCCTGAGATCATGACCTGAGCTGAAGGCAGAGGCTTTAACCCACTGAGCCACCCAGGTGCTCCTAAAGTATGTTTTAATATGACTGACTTATCCTATCATTTCTTGGTGCACCTGTGTCACAGGTCAAGTATACCCAGAGGGAGGAGCAGATAACACCCACACGAGATGGTTCTGGCCCACTTATAAGGCAGAGTTGGAAGGAAATATGTGAGACATTTCTACCCACTGTCATTTATTCAGTTATTTTGTAGTACATACTACCTTCCAACACCATTTGTTCTTTTGATATTCACCTCACAGCAATCCAGCAAGACAAAGCAAAAATAATGTCCTCTTTTGTAAAGGAGGTGCCCTTAAAGCCAAAATCTGTTGTGAGTTGCTTGATGCAATGATTAGTGTCCCTAGATCCAGGTAGCAATTAGATGAGACATGGGTTATTCCATAGACTTTTTAGCTGGGGATTTCAGCTATGTCCCTCTCTAAGGAACTATGGGTTATGGATCCCTGCAGCCAAATGTTATTCCACTTTTTAAAGACTCCAAACATGTCCCAGCAGAAAATAAAATATGGACTTATTTATCCAGTCAACAACAACAACAACAAAATATGTATCATCTGCTATTTGCCAGTTACTCTGCTAGGCAATGAACATATAAGAATAAGCAAGAGATAGCTTCTACATTTAAGAACATCACAGTGAAGAAGGAGAGTATTAAAATACAATAACATAAGTGCCAAAATAAAGCTAATCAGAAAGCATATCTGGAGCAGACAGAACATGTGCCTGTGTGAAATAAACTTAAACCTTTACTTATCCACTTACTCTCTAATAATGTGCCCTAAGGCAGTATAAGTGACAAGGAGGACTTCCTGGACGAGGTGACCTTTAAGCTGAAACCTGAGGGATTAGTGAGCCAAACAAAGAACAGGTATAGCAGGGCCTCCTACTCAGAGGGAGCAACACTTAAAAAAGCTTAAAGTCATAGAATGAACAACGTAAGGAGTGAAATTTAATGTAAACTATGGGCTTCAGTTACAGTGTGTAAATATTGGCTCATCAGTTGTAACATAACACTCTAACACAAAATCTTAATAATGGGGGAGCTGTGAGGGTTGGGGCATGTGAAGAAGTATATAAGAGAGCTCTCTGTATTTTCTGCTCAGTTTTACTATAAACCTCAAACCACTCTAAAAGAAATACTATTTATTTTTAGGCTAAAATTAGACATGGCCTGATCTAGAGAATACAAAGCAACAATGCATGATTAGAATGTGTAATGTCGACAGAGAGGACAGAGTAAGAGCACCCTTGGAGATGAGCAGGGGCAGGATCATGGGAGCTTTCAAAGACAATCAGATGACTTAGGTCTTCATCCCCGAGACATTAAATTATGTCAGCAGTGAAGTAATACCATCAAATACCCCTCTGTGTGTGTGTGTGCATGTTGCGTTGTGAGATCCTTCAAGACAATCTCAGGAGAATAGATCGAAGGGATTCAAAGCTCAATGATGAAGCATCACTTAGAAAGATGTGGATGTCCTTTGATGGACAAAAGCAAGATTGATATTGGGCCCTGAGAACTTGGACCAGTTGGAGCATAAAGAGGGGAAGTGGGTGTTTTGTTGTCTGAGGACTATGCAGACATCAGAGACAAACACAGCTGGTCTCTTGTTTTGGAAGAAGGAGATCTATGTTTCCTACAGGTAGTTGCAAACCACAAACTCATGGGCTGAGTAATAACTTCCTCATTCTCTATGTTTACAGGAAGAACTGGCCTCTTCCTTACTTTGTTTCTGGAGAGTGAGGGCATTGGAGAGTTCAAGGGGATGCAGTTTTGTGTTAGACCTTTTCAGTTTAAATCATACATTCAATGGAAATAGTCCCCATTGCCCTATGCTGGGGATGCCAAGATAAATATGGTGAACCTACAGTTTAGAAATTCACCATATGGTGAAAGCAGCACACGAAAACAAATAGCTATACTCCATTAGTGGAGAAATGGACCAAGCAGAAACCTGGGAGGTTTTGCCTTTTTTCACTGACAAAAGGAAGGAGTCACATAGGTGTCACCTGAACCCAATATTGAGGGATCAACTGAGATGTCCCGAAGATGACAGAAGGGCATTCAAGCCAAACAAAAGGAAAGGAAAAGAAATAAGGACGCACTTGTAAAGCAGCACCTTCGGTCTTGCTCTGGAGTTAATGTGTGAAGATCGGGAAAGGTCTGGATCATTGTGAACCCTGAACGGGAAAAGTCATGCTCTCATTTCAGGATCGTTGGGAATACTGCTGGAATAAAGATACTGGGTAGACTAGAAGGACCCTGGGGGAAGTATCAACAAGAATGTAAAAAGTAGCAGTTGCCTTGTGGCACACAGACCCAGAGGAGAAGGACCCACTGAGAAGGAAGAACATCACAAGTTGCCTCAAGTAAAAGCAGATATCTGGGGTGTCAGCATGACAGTTGGGAAGTGGAATCAAGGCTGAGAGGTGATTTCCTAGAAGACAACCTCTGAAGCTTGATAGAAGAAGAAATAAGTAAGAGTCCAATCTGTGCAAACAAGTCTGCTTACCAAGCTGGTCTCTCTTTCTATATATACAATATAATATATATATACACACACATATATATAATATATATAACATTATATAATAATACATATGTATTATATCTATATTATATATATTAATAACCACGGCCTTGTGAATCAGATGCCTTATTAAGTCCTTTTGTCTGTATACTCACTAAATATGCAAGGAGGAAATTACTGAACCTCAAAATATTTTTATCTATAAAATAAGATTAGTTATAGCTGGCTCTCAAGGTTCTGTGTTTTGTTTTTTTTATAAGACATTGAATGAGATACTTGTGAAAATATCTGACCCAAAATAGTCCCTCAGTCTCTCTTATTACACATCCTCTTATCAACGCCCATATCTCCTTTTTGTTTCAAGTCCCATTTTTAAGAACACACTGGCAGCATACAGAGCTGGTGTTCTTTCCTCCGACTTCATTGAGATGTAATTGACATGTTGCATTGTATAAATTTAAGGTGTACAGAGTGATGATATGATACATACATGTATTTCAAAAGGATTACCAGAGTGGGTATTAGGCTTGTTGAATAAATGAATAGGAGAATCTGAAAGGAATCTTGCAAAGGTTGACTTTTGCATGAGAAGGCCTTGGTTTTCCCCAGTTCCAACGTCCTTCTCATGACATTCCAATGCAGTCTTTTAATTTCTCTGATCACTTACTTCACACTGTCACTTCATTAGCACCATATCTGTTTGTGAGGAAATCTGGCAAAGTTGATTCCTCTAGGCAACTAGTTTGTACTCTTTGTCCTTTGATTGCAATTAATGAGATTAATTGTTTATCTACTTCCCCATTACGCTTTGATGAGGCCCACGTGAGTACATTTTCCAGGAATATAAGTATTTAGTATTAGTGTGTTGTCTTATTGGGAGAGCACTGTTATTATACTGCTTCATTAATGCCTGTACATGTGGTTCAATTAAGATTTACAAATTAGGTTTAATTAAGGTTTATAAGCAGTGAGGTGAACTGGCTGCGTTCACACTGCTGATTCCTCTTCTCAGTCTTTCTTTCTTTCTTTCTTTCTTTCTTTCTTTCTTTCTTCTTTCTTTCTTTCTTTTCTTTCTTTTTTTCTTTCTCTTTTATTTTCCCCTTACACAGTCTTAATTGTTAATAGAAAAATCAAGTGGGTACTGGAGATAGACAAGGAAGTATATTCTCTGGGCACCCAACTCCATCTACTGTCCCTATTTCTTCCTATTAGCTAGAACATTAGATCCAGAACATAGGTACCTATAACCCCTTACATCTGGAGTACAACCCACTCACATTACCAAGGAAAGTGCACGGTCATTGGAATCAGATTCCTTGCACCTGCTGTGTAACATTTGACCAGTTACTCATGCACTATGATTCTCACCCTGCTCATCTGAAAACACGGGGATAATAACACCTTCCTTGATATAACAGATATTAGGTGAACTCATCTTGATAAAGTGTCTGAAACTTGTACCTAGTTCTATCATGATCACGCTCACTTTTGTTTCCATACCTGCCTCAATCCTCCTTCTGGATGGGGAGTTGTGATTTTTGCACTGTTTATTTTTTTTTTCCAATTCCCTCAAAAACAACTGGTTCTTTATTTTTTGTATATATATATTTTATTATGTTATGTTATTCACCATACAGTACATCATTAGCTTTTGATGTAGTGTTCCATGATTCATTGTTCGTGTATAACACCCAGTGCTCCATGCAATCTGTGCCCTCCTTAATACCCATAACTGAGCTCATCTATCCACCCCCCCCACCAAAACCCTCAGTTTGCTTCCCAGAGTTCATAGTCTCTCATGGTTCATCTCCCCCTCTGATTTCCCCCCTTGATTTTTCCCTTCTTTCTCCTACTGTCTTTCATGCTATTCCTTATGTTCCACAAATAAGTGAAACCATATGATAATTGTCTTTCTCTGTTTGACTTATTTTACTTTTATTTCTTCTCTGCTCAGTGTCTAACACCTTGTAGGTATTCATTATACACTGGTACTTGTTGGGTTTGAATAGAACTAAGAACCAGAATGGTAGGGAAAGTGAGAGAAAAATATATTAAGAAAAAGAGAGGCATGGTTGACACCCTGAAGCATTACAATCATACCACGTAAGTGGCAAATATTGGCCGGAGTTCCATTTGCCTTCTTTTTTTAATTTATACATTAATTATATTTGGTTTATTAATGATAACTGTGATAGTCTGTTTTGTAAGAAATATATATTTGGTATTTGGCCCCTTTCTTGGCACAGCCTCCTAGAAACCCTTGGAATTTCCTTTGATGAGAGCAGATAGGTGTCTTTTGATAGGCCAATGAGGTGGCTTTTGGAAAACACCTAAGGATGGGGGCTGGTGGTCAAGGGAACCAACCCTGTGAGTAGAGGGTTGGAACTTTCAGTCCAACCCCAGATTTTTGGGGAAAGAGAGGGGCTGGAGGTTGACTCAGTCACCAATGGCCAATCAGTTAATCAAACATGCCTATGTAATGAAGCCTCCATAAAAACCCAAAAGGACATATATATTAACCTCTCTAGTGTGAGGTACCTGCTGTATTCTGTCCTGAGATGTAAACACACAGCATAGAGACAAAATGATCAGGAAAGGTGACCTAAGAGAGAAGCTCAGACAATGCTGACTGTCTAACTTTGATGATAGTGTTCCCAAAGCGGCAAAGCAGCTCCAAACATTTTCCAGACAATAGAGAGACAGTCAGAGGATGAGGAAAGCTTCAGCGTAGCCTAGACCAATGCCCATTTTTCTTGGCACACTTGACCACACAACATCGTTTGAGATAATTAGATTGTTATTTGAGGGACAACAATATAATAACAACAATCCTATAATAGTTGTATTTAATTAAACTGTACTCTGCCTTGCATAGCATAACTGACTTACTGAATTTAACTCTTCACACACAGATATTAAAGTGTTTACATTAACTCTTTTTTATCAATACTGTTCAAGGAAATCATATACATTCAATTCAGTAGGTAAAGATAAAACTAAGATTCTGACCATGCCCGTCCGATTCCTTGCTCCTCCTAATAATTTCTGCTTACAACCTAGTCTACACAATATAAGATAAAAACTCCAAGGACCTGGCAGGGATCTCAAATCTCCAGTTATTTCAATGACACTGTAAGATTTACTGAGCCTGCCTGAGTAAATTCTCCCTTAGTGTACAGATAGTTTTCATAGGAAGGAGTCATACAAAGGAATTATACACACTTTTGGTTTAAGGAAATGAAGATAATGTTTGGCTGGCATCTGGTTGTCTTTCAGGTTCTAGCATGGTCTTACCACGTCATAAAGTAGTAGGAAAGGAAAGCAATGTTGATGTGAAATTGCACTAAATAACACATTGAACTGCATCGAGAATGAAACTTTTTGAGGGAAATGACCTTCATGTGGTTTTGTCTAACTCAAAATGCTCAAAATGTAGTAGAGTAGGGAAGTAGGGACCTAATCCAAGATCTAGGTGTGCCTTTCTTTGAACCTTTGTTTCCCTCTTAAAAAAAAAAATGTGGAGGCATTCTTCCCTGTCCTGCCTTCCCTTAAGAATCATTAACAAAATCCAGAGAGATGGTGGCTATAACATGATAAAGGATGGGGAAATGCGTGGTAAATTGTATATGGCTGTATAAACATAAAGGGTTATTATGATGTTGATTATCATTGATGACAGCACCGACAAATGTGCTAATTATACTCCTAAAATGAAGATACAAATGCTTTACTCTGGACTTTCAAGAGAGGCTTATTCTTCTCCTAGAGAGATTATAAGCACAAAATATTCCTTTTTATTAATACTGCAATAACTGTTCTATGTAATATTAATAACAATAATAAAATGTAAGCCACTTCTGCAGTATTTTCAGGGAGAAAAGAACACAAGAGCTAAAAAGTGGAGTGCGCAGGAATGTGTCCCTTTTAATGGCATCTGTAAAAAAGCAACGTGCACTTCCACAAATCTGTGTCTCACTCCATCCCCCTCTGTGCGGCATTTACCCTGATGGATATTTGCATCCCTCCCTTATTTGGCATCATCTGTGCCCTCGGCGGATGTATTAATAAAAATGACTGTGATGAGCCCTGGAGCTGATTTTCTCTGTTCTCAACAGACATGTCTCCCTTAAACTGTCCAAGCCCTGTCCACTGGTATTTATCAGTACACTTGGCCAGAATCCTTGGATAAATGTTGATTGCATAGGACAAGGTTCACTTCAGGGGTTCCTGTGAATTTTGGTTGCACACGCATGCATGCCACCCGGAGAAGCTAGGACAACTCCGTGTTTCCACATCATTTGGCATGAGCTGTGCTTTTGTCGTTGGTTAAAGTTTGCCAAAGAAGACTGACTTGCCTTGATTTTCTATGACTACTTCTGAGGGCTGTGCATTATACATTTCCATCCACCTTAGAGTGAGGGTCAAATGTGGGCCATGTAATATCTAGGTGCTGCGAAAGCTAGGAGGGAGGACCCTCGATACTGACCAAATAACTTCGACTTTAGCTGAGTGAGTGTATAGTTTCCTACTGTAACAGAGGACTACAAAATTAGGGCCTTCAAGCAACACAAATTTATTATCTTATAGTTCTGGTGCTCAGAATCTGAGGGGTGTCTTGCTGGGCTAACATCAAGATGTCCACAGAGTTATGGTCCTTCTGCAGCCCGTAGGAAATATTTTCTCTTTATCTTTTCCAGTTTCTGGAAGCTTCCTATATTCCCTGGCACATGGCCCTTCTCTCCATCTTCAAAGCAGGAAGTATAGCTTCTTCAAATCTCTCTGTGACCCTGACTCTGGCTGTCCTGCCTTCTCTTATTCATAGGGACCCTGGGGATTCCATTGGACCCACAGGTAACCCAGGATAATCCCCCTATCTGATGGTCAGCTGATGAGCAATTAACTCCATCTGTAACCTTAATTTCCACCTCTCATGCAACATGACATACAAATCCCTGAGATTAGGACGTGAATATCTTTGGGGCTCAGCATTCCCCCAAGAACAGTGGTATCATGTAAATTAGGAACTAGTGCCTATCACTTGAAATTATAGAATGCTATACAATATCATGTGACTCATACCATTTCCATAAATGGAAAATCATGGACAAAGTACAACCCAGAAAGGAAAAAGAAAGGTCACAATGGTCACAAAAAGATCAGAACACAGAAGATGAAAAAGAAAGAAGAAAAGCAAGCAGACCAGTGAACTTTTCCTTCTGTCATATAGGCTAGATCTGGTACTTATATTAGCAAGAGGCTTTCAAGAATTTAATTTGTGTCCATTGTGTGTTGCGAACCTCCCCTCAAACCTTGCTCACTGTGTCCAGGCAGTGGAGGTGGAAAGAGACATTGGAGGATGCACCCTCTGTCCCAAACAAGCACATGGAATTTCTGTTCATTCGCCACCGAAGAGATGTTAGGAACCTAGCCACACAAGACTGTGAGGAAGGATATGGGTGAAGTTTAACTAGGACTTGCCATGATGCTACAATAAAGAGAGGAAGGATGGATTTGGTAGAGGACTAGCAGGCTCCACCATAGATTGAAGAATTCAAACACCATGGCCCCATCTTTAATATTCTGACCCTTTCTGACTTCTGAGTTGATTTCCCCTATGACTTCTGTGTTATTATGTGAACAGCTTAACAAATGTGTGTTATTTCTACTTTTGCTTGTATAAAGCCCATTGACATCATATGGGGTCTTAGGACCTTGGCCCACACCAATCTTATCACAACAGGCACTTAGAGGACAGAACAGAGGAATATTAAGGGAATAATATATGGAAAGGATCATTATTTATCATTATTTATTATTATCACAAGTAGCAATGGAAAGAGAAAGCACACTGGGGTCTAATCAACTTCTACCTTGTCACTTTCTCAGAAAAAGAGNGATAACAGGAATATTAAGGGAATAATATATGGAAAGGATCATTATTCATCATTATTTATTATTATCACAAGTAGCAACGGAAAGAGAAAGCACACTGGGGTCTAATCAACTTCTACCTTGTCACTTTCTCAGAAAAAGAGAGAAACTTAAAGAAGTTCATTCTCTGTCATTACCTATCTGTAAAATAGTCTTTTTTTCCCAAATAATTGTTTTTCTTTATTTATATGCAGCAGTTTTATGCAGTTTGTAAGGTAATTTAAACATAGGACAATGGTCTTCATAGGTGTACCCATATGTGTTTCATAAATTTGGAAAGTCAATTTAAATATTTGTGTATACATGTCTACAAATGTGGTTTGTGCATATCTTTCTCCCCACATAACTTAATTGTCAGAGCTTAAAATAATATTACAGAAGATAAATAGCGTCCGTGGCTTTCCAAAAGAGATCTGAATTTGCCATATATATCAATTTTACTTCATACAAACTAATTATCAAGATATAGTCATCTTAATCTTATATTTAAGTCAATTAAACTAAGAATATGCCTTAATGGCTAATCATTTCTTGAAAGAGATTTAAAAAAAATGGTATCCACTTGGTAACTGTGGATTCACATAGAGAAAAATCAGATTGTGATAAGCTACATGCTTTGATACTACCTTCATTTTTCATAGTTCAATTTGAAATATATGGTATAGTTGATCTGAGGAAGAGAAATAAAATTTGAAATTTTGATGTAATGATAAGGAAAATCTGTGTTCTTTTTTTTTTACATCTTAGTTTAATTTTATTTTTTTCAGTGATCCAAGATTCATTGTTTATGCACCACACCCAGTGCTCCATGCAGTACCTGCCCTCCTTAATACCCACCCCCAGGACCACCCATCGCCCCTCCTCCCTCCATAACCCTCAGTTTGTTTCTCAGAGTCCACAGTCTCTCATCTTTTATCTCCCACATGAGTTTACCCCAACTCACTTTTTCTTTCCTTCTCCTAATGTCCTCCATATCAGAAGACATACAAATGGCTAACAGACACATGAAAAAATGTTCATCATCACTAGCCATCAGGGAAACTCAAATCAAAACCACATTGAGATACCATCTTACACCAGTTAGAATGGCCAAAATCGACAGGACAGGAAACAACAAGTGTTGGAGAGGATGTGGAGAAAGGGGAACACTCTTACACTGTTGATGGGAATGCAAGTTGGTGCAGCCACTTTGGAAAACAGTATGGAGGTTCCTCAGAAAGTTAAAAATAGAGCTACCCTGTGACCCAGCAATTGCACTACTGGGTATTTATCCCAAAGATACAGATGTAGTGAAAAGAAGGGCCACATGCACCCCAATGTTCAAAGCAGCAATGTCCACAATCGCCAAACTGTGGAAAGAGCTGAGATGCCCTTCAACACTCAAAAGGATAAAGAAGATGTGGTCCATATATACAATGAAATATTACTCGGCCATCAGAAAGGATGAACACCCAACTTTTGTATCAACATGGACAAGACTGGAGGAGATTATGCTGAGTGAAATAAGTTAAGCAGAGAAAGTCAATTATCATATGGTTTCACTTACTTGTGGAACATAAGGAATAAAATGTAAAATAGTCTTCATCCAGCCAGCCTTGAGGGACACATCAGATGGATGGTGATAGGGTATATAAAAATGTCTAGTCCATGCTTAACACATAGTGAGCCCTAAATAAAGAATGCTATTAGCATGATCAATATTTATATTGTTTTGCTAAAAATGGCCCACCATTTCTTATAACCTCCATTTTAAATGAATAGAAATAACATTTGAAAGATTAGCTAGATCGACCTAAATATATTTTTTCTCTTGAGTTAAATGGTAAGTTTCATCAGTGACTTTATTGCTTATATTTCCAAATGGATTTTTGTTGTTGTTGTTGCTTGAATTATGAGAAAACAAATCAATGCAGCATCAATAATTAAGCAGATAATATTCATTTTGCAACCGTCTTCTTGGCAGAGTGAGAGATTGAGAAATAGCTCCTAACATGATCCTTTAAGCAGTGGACATGAAAACATAAATTTCTACATGCAAATGCCTTGGTTTATAAATAAACCTCTTGCTAATGTGATCCCCAAGAGTAAATTATATGAATATTATACTGTTTCATTACTTCAGAGACAAATGGAAACATGTGTCTAAAAGAATCTTAGATGATGCTGAATTTAATTTGCAACTCGCAGACTCACAGACATGAAGATTTAGGAAAGATTGAATCTATACTTTCACAAGCTATCATCTTGTTATACACCTGCCAGGTGTGCATCTAGTGTCTCCCTCAAGAATAGGAAGTTTACTATTTCACAGGAAGTGGTTTGATTTATGGACAGCTCTGGTTATTATCAACTTGTTATTAATTAATCAATTAATTAATTCAAAATTAATGGTTTCCTATTTCGGGCTAGTCCTTTGTTGGTGACAATAACAGTCTCCATGTTTTGGGTTCCTTCTAAAAACCACGTATTATATGCTGTCTCATTTAATCATCCCAAGACATCTATAATTTCCCATTGTTATGTGCCCCCTTTTAATATGAGAAAAGTGATGTTTTAAAAGATAATTTGGGGGCGCCTGGGAGGCTCAGTCATTAAGTGTCTGCCTTCGGCTCTGGTCATGATCCCAGGGTCCTGGGATCGAGCCCCTGCATCAGGCTCCCTGCTCAGTGGGGAGCCTGCTTCTCCCTCTCCCACTCCCCCTGCTTGTGTTCTCCCTCTTATTGTCTCTTTCTCTTTCAAATAAATAAATAAAATCTTTAAAAAAAAAAAGACAATTTGCCTATAGTCACACCACTACCTTGTTTTGGGGGTGGGGGCAGAGTCTTAGTCCCCATGACACGCTAACTCCTAAAATGAGCGGTGTTCAAGTTCCTGAGAATTGTAGAGTCAAGAGGAAAACATTAAAGAACAAAGCCATTGACATATAAGTTAGGAAGGGTCATAACTGGCGCATGTACACAATATTATGAGAGCCCAGGAGCACATACTATTAAATTTTATTTCTGTTTGTTTTTCAAATTCAATCTCTTAAAAAAATAAGGATTAAAATGTACTACTTAGGATCAAATAAAATGCCATACATTTCTTAAAAACAAACCTACATCTTCCTGCACTTTGGGTGCTGACATAGTGTTGACAGCAGAATTCACTCAGCCTTCACTCAGCTGGAAACCATACAACTATAGTTTTTTCACCAAGTCCATTTCATGTGTCAGGCCAGCTCAAGTACTTTCCGTTACGATTCTCTCTCCAACCTCCGTCTCTTCACTCATTCTTCCCTCACATGCTGACCTAAATAAAATAATTACAGAAAACCACCTGGTCCACGAGAGACTTCATAATGTAGACTGATCCAGGGAAGCTGCCTAGATATTCTCTGAGACAGAACAGCCTTGTGTTAAGAATGTGGGCTCTGTGATAAGGTCTGGTGCCATCACTCATCACCTTTGTGACCTTGAGCAAGAACTTAGTCTCATGAATCATCTTTGTTTTGTTTTTGGTGAAGTGAGCATTAAAATATCATCCTCAAATGTTTGTTATGAGGATTACCTAAAATAATCTATTGAAAGGGCATAACAACATGGCTGGCACACAGGATTATTTAATAACTGTTGACTATTTGTGATCTTTGGTGAAACTATGATTATTATTTTGGAAATGCAAAGTTCTTGCATTTGTTAGTGTTAGTGTTTCCTCCGACCAAGCCTGTCTAGCCTATTGGAGTAATAAGTGATCCTTCACAGGCAGAAGGTGTTTGATTATTTATAAATGTTTTACCATTAATGATCTCATTTAATCCACACATCAACATAGGAGATAGGCCATATCATTCTCAGTGTGATGCTGAAAATTGAGATTGAGGAAAATTAATAGACATTCCTGGAATTTTCTGGTAATTTTCCAAGGCTTAACATGATATAAAATGGAAGCACTAAATTATATTAATGGTGTCTTCTTAAACTACAAAACTTTCTTTACTTTGTGTGCTTAAACGTTTTTAAACCATAAATTTTGCTATCACCAATTTATTGAGATTGATTTTACTATTTAATATTTCAAAGCATTTGCTTCATTTAATAAGACAAAGTCAGCCCCACTGCATTTCAATGTTAGCTATAATTAATGATGATATTATGAAAATTAATGGTTTTCCATTATCCATTATGACATCATCAGTGCTAATGATCTGTTTATTGCTTCTCTGCTGATGGCAGTTAAGAGAAGCCACATTTTAAAGAGAGAAAAAGCCTAAATCATGTTCAAGCCAGTAAAATCCTTTATATTTAGAGAATATTTTATTCTGAAATCACCCAGCAAATAGGCTAAAAGAAACAACCAGTATTCCAAAAGCACGAGGCATATTCAGGCTGCTGGCCTGAAATAATTGATTGATACAATGAAGCAACATTGTCTAAGTATAATCTTCCCTAACCATTCTTCCAGTGGGACATCATTTCTAACATCTAAACGACTCTTTTGTGGAACTTGAAGAGGGAAAATGGGAAAAGAAAAAAGTTGCTAGAGATGATTGGGTTTGTATATACCCATTAAACCCACAAAAAATAAAATGAACACCCTCACTGAATACACTTGAAACCAGAACTCCAGATGTTAGTTTCACAACATCAAAAGGTGGAGTCAGAACCTCTTAAAATGTAAACATTGCTGCCATGTTAATAATTCATGCATTGCCAGAAACACTGAATAGGAAACTTTCCTGAGGAGTGTGGGTAGAAATATTACCCAATTTCACCTGTGGCTTAGATGAAAGAATTGGGAGGCTTTTATTTATAGCAACATTGATTCAAAAGATTTTATGTTAATAATTGATGGATAAGACAATGATGAATTTGTAAACAAAGCAGATGGAATCAGAAGGTTAGAGGTGGAGCCTGTCTCGTAAACCCTGTTTTTGCTCAGAAAGAGAACTGGAAACATGAATATTTCAGGGGTACGTTGAGTAAGTCATGCGTCACGACTAACACTCTGACGTCCTGACTCCTCAGATCAGCCCCCATATTCCTGCCATCTCTCAGGGGCACAGAGGAGAGTGTTCACTGAGAGGTCGAGAGAACAAAAAGAGCAAGAAAGCCAAAAGCTTTGTCTTCTTTGCAAAAATTAACAAATGAGACTGGTATTTTGTTTTTCTATAGGAAGATTATGGCCTTTGTATCTTCCACTTTATGGTTTCTAGGGTTGATTTGTCTCATCTTGTTGACCTGCTTTGTGTCCCCTCCCAACTCACAGCTTTTAGTGAGTTGCCCTCAAAAGTGAAATGTCAACATGATGTGACCTCTCAGAGAAAGGATATCTGCTCTTCAATCACAGACATTGATTTGCTGGGCTCTTGTGTTATAACGTGCAAACACACGATCAAATCTCTTTGTTGGAAAACATAAACTGTTAAAACATCCAAGCCTTCAGTCTCACTGTAAATAATGCCCATGAAAGGGATAAAGCCCTTCGTTTAACCTGAAATATATTTTACTGACCATTAGTTCAATAATCTAAAATGTCCGTTATCTCAAATTGTTAATGACAGAATTTTCAGTTTCCTAAAAGACCTCAAGCATAAAAAATATAATAGGACTAAATAAAGACATCTAGCTAAGACATTTAGCTAACTAAGCTGAATATAACCCAGGGGTCTGAGCATTGGATTGAATTTAAAGTGACACATTCCCAATTAACCAGTGAATCATGGAGAAATATTTGCGAGTGGGAATGTTTACAATAGTTCTCTGCTCTACACAGATACCCAGTGCATTCCATTCTCTGTAGGGACAGACCTTTGTCTTGTTCATCGTTACTAAGTGTCAGACATGTAGTAAACTGCTCTTAAATACTTGGTGAATAAATCAGAAACTTACACAGAGTGTAAAATACAGATGCAGGCCACTCATCTAAGACCTACTAAAAGAGAGTATCTTTAGGAATGTATTTATTTTTATTAGTTCGAAAGATAATTTGATACTCAACCAGGGCCAAAACCCATGATTTTAGGGACATTCCATCTTAAACAGACCAGATTTTTTTTTCCTGATTTCAGAAGCCAGATGGCATACAACTTAGTTCATGAACTTCAGCATTCTAGAGGAAAGACAAAGAAGGTGGTTGGGCAGCTTTTCTCCCTTTCCATAGTCCTTTTATTTGGTAAATAATACAGAGAAATGCTGGACGCCTGCGTGGCTCAGTCAATTAAGCGTCTGCCTTGGGCTCGGGGCTCAGGTCATGATCCCAGAGTCCTGGGATCAAGTCCTGCATTGTGCTCCCTGCTCCGTGGGAAGGCTGATTCTCCTCTGCCCCTCCCTCTACTTGTTCTCTCTTTGTCTCTCTCAGATAAATAAAGTCTTTAAAAAAAATAATACAGAGAAGCTTTAACCAGATGCCCTACTTCTTTAAATCAACATGGAATCTAAACATCTACTAAGTCAGCCAGTCCCAAGCCATAATTAACCACAACAATAATTCTATGTACTGGCTACCTAGAATTTTATATTTCACCAACATTTGCATGAGATTTATTTTAAATTTTCACCCTAACTATAATCATAGAGGTAGGCATTGCTATTATCTTAAACTGTGATGAAAAATAATCTCATATTACTGCATTATTCAGAACTATTTGATAACAAATGACATTTTTCCAACTTAAATTCATGAACACAAAGACAGCAATTCATTGGCCTCAAGACTCCATACCTTGGGTAGCCAAGGGTACAGAGATAAAGTGCCTCCTGGCTCCAGAGCTAAAGAGCATTTTCTCATCTTTCTTCTCAGGCTCCACCTCCTCCTGTCTCCCTCTGCCTATCCTGGGTCAGTGGACAGGGGTGAGATGGGCTTTTCTCAATGCCAGACTCTCCAGAATCCATCGTAGTGAGACTATAATATAGCAGCTTTCCAGTGGACAGAGACAAAACACACAGATTATTGCAGGGACAAACATAGGAACTGTTCACTACATTAAAAAGCTTAGGTTTTTAGGGTTTTCTGGGGTTCTTTGGAGCCAGAGGAGTCCTAAAATTTTAGATCACCCACATAGGCCTTAAGACATGCTTTAGATGTTTTTGTTTTGTTTGTTTTCTGAAAGTCTCACAACTACCCTCAAATTTGAAAGTATTGTAGAATAGATCTATGACCAGTGGTGACAAAATCTACATAGAACCTTGCTTCAGGGTGTTCTGGAAAACAAACAAACAAACAAACAAACTTCCAACTTGGCTGTACTTTTCTATATGTCTGTCCATATAACTATGCTTCTGAACACACTGGTGGTACTGTTATGCATGCGACCATCAGTGGAGACTTCCATACATTTTCTTTGCAGAAAATCTTAATCAACATTTTAATGGTGTCCAAAGAGGTGACATTGTGATTGCAAAAAGCTCTAAGTGATTCAAATCAAATATTTGTAACAATACTTAGATGGAAGGGACAAAATCCTCACTAACAGTCCATCGGATTTCTTTGCAAGCCGTAATTGTGTGCCAACAAGTCATGCTAGGTTAGAATATCTACAATATTCTACAAGTGACGATCTGCAAGAGCCTACAGATTCCAAGTATTATGGAACTATTCCATATTGACCAATAAGAGAATCTCTCTTCTTATGATTTGGCTTCTGAGCAACTTTGATTTCCATGTGCCAACCTTAATGGCCACAGATTTTGTGATGATTAGAGAGCATCTATTTTTTTGACCTGACACTGTCTCCTATTCATGGGAATTTATCATTGCCACTGAAACCATGGACTTACCAATAAATGAATCACTATTCAAAACAAAGCCTATATCCATCTGACTCTGAACACTGCCATATTGTCACACTGAACACTTAACTACTCTACTGGTGTCAACAATACTAATTAACTTTAAACCAGAAAAAAAGAGTCCAGACAAAACTTCCCGGGGCCCAAAATGGACATTTTTGCTCAAATGGTGCATGGAGACAGTGTTAGGGGTCACTGTGATTCAGGTTGATGAGTGAGAGCTGGGGTGAGGTGTGGTTGGAATCAGCAGGGGGCAGGATCAAGCAGGGAATGAACTAAGGACCATAAGAGAAGCTTGAATTCACACAGGGCACTGAGTGACAGAAAATGGTGCAAAGAGATACATCAAAACAAGAAGGGCAGGCCCCAGATTCAAGGGCCATGGTACCTTCTGGCTTTGTCTGTGAGCAGAGCTGAAAGAGGTTGTTCAGGGTGATGGCCAGGGCGGTCTGTGTCTTACACAGAGTTCCAGGTTAGAAATGCTAGGTGTGTATTACCATTTTTTTAATCAAATGCACCCTTGCTAACCCTTACTCTTATGTACTTGCCAGTTAACAAGGGGCATGGTTTAACAAATGTTAGCAATCTCACAGTGTGGAATAGGTGGATCCTGACAAAAGAAACAAGGTTGAAATGGAAGGGTCCACACTAACCTGCCACTGCTGGGAAGATTATGACCAGGGCTTTTCCCTTTCTTCAACTCATTGGAAAAGGGAGCTTCGTTTAACGACTCCTGAAAAATTCTCAAGTCTCTTCTTTTTTTTACATGTTTCTCAGGACACAAGGAGTTGGAGGTGGCCATGGTCCCTGTCAGACCCAAGACTGTCTTCTATGCTTTGCCACAGATTCATGGCACATTGAAAACCTTCTTCTGGGTGGGTGTGTGGGGTGGGCTTCACAGAACGCTTCCACACTCCTCTGATGGATCCCTCTTACCACCGATTTGGTGATGATACCTCTGTCCATCCACACTAGAAATGATGCAATTCGTAGCAAAGATTTTGCCTTAACATCTGGCACATAGTAGGCATTCAAGACATGTTTTGGATAAATGAAGAAATACCTTCAGTGTTGGGCAAGACAAATGATTTGTATGTGGGACTGTGCACCCTGTCAGAGTCCACACTGAGTTTCACTCTGCCTCCTTGAGAAAGTGCTAAATCAGGCAGGAAACGAGAGACGCAGGCGGGAGAGAAGAGGCACATGTCATTGGGGTTTCATGAAGAGAGATTTAAACGAAGGGACTTTAAGGAGCAAGGCTGGGTGAAGGTAATGAGCAGGTCATACTGAGGTGCTGGCAAGAGAAAATCACTGCCACCCTTGAGTCTGAAAGGCCACAGGGGAGGAGGATTGTTACTGGAGGCTGGTTAGGTTCTGAGCCCTGAAAAGGAGGTGTCCGCTGGACAGTAGACACAAAGGACCAGCCTCGGAAAGAAACACTCCAGAGCAGGGAAGTGGCAAGAAGTCCCTCTGCTCTCTCCTCATTGGATGGACTGCCTTTGAGGAACCCTCCTAGGTGTCGGGGGAAAAGGAGCCCCGTGATGCAGACCACGGAGCTCAGCAAGCACAGACGGGCAGTGCAGAGACAGGAGACAAGGGATAATGGGGATGAACTGGCTTCCAAGTGTCCTTTCAGGAACTGGGAGAGGTGGTGGGGGAGAGACCGAGGTCACAGAGGGCCTCCATGTTCCTAGAAGCAGCCTGAAGCACTAAAACGCTAAATCTTAAAGACGGTGTTATAAGATTGTTTTATACTGGAGTTAGAGGTCAAATCCAGTTTTAAATCCTTCACCACTGACAAGTCATATGCGAGACTTAATATTTTAAGGCCATTTCAAATCTTTTCTTGGAAATTAAATAAATGTACGATTATTGAACACACCAGACAAAAACACCTGTCTAAAGGGGTGTACATGCTCGTGGGTGAAGACAGAGAGTAAGCACCTGGTGAGGTGCCCAGTGTGCCAGTGAGTCGTGTGTACTGCAGAGGAAAGAGCAGGAAAGGATGTAGGAGCACCTGCAGGGCAGTGTCTCAGTGTTCTAGGAAGGTCTGCAAAAGACCCATAGAGCAGGTGCCTCCTGAGCTCAAAGCTGATGCAGGTGAAGAAGTAACCGGTGCATTTGTTTCTGGAAGTTGATGGTGTCAGGCAGAGGGACTAGAATGTGAAAATCCTGCATGCCAGGAAGCTTTAAGGAAGGAAACGTGAAACCAACTCAGGTAGCTGGGGCAATGTAAGATGAGGAAACCACTGAGAACTTGAGACAATGTGCATAATGTGAGGCTGTGAAGGTCATATGGGGTGTGGTGACGTTGTCACGGATGGGAAACTTTTGCCAGGCTCCAACAGCAGAATTACCTGATCTGACTTACACTTTAAAAAAATCCCTCTAGTTGTGCTTTAATTTCTCCCCGGATCCACTAGAAAGATTGCAATGATTTATTTATTTTTTTAATCTCGGACACTTCCCATCTCCTAAATGGCTAAGTCTGCCTTTTCACGGAAGCCTCATTCATTGCTAATTTCGTTACATGGTGATTACATGGGCTATGTGAGGAAAATGAAGCAGAGCTTTCCTGTCATGTAATTACATCTTAAAGGCCAAGTAATAGCAGCTACTTTTATTAGCATTAACAATTAGAAGACTTAACTTTGGCTGTGATAAAGAGATCCCTTGTAAGGATTCTATAGTTCTGTGTACCTGTCACAGGCACGTGGATAATAGAATTAATGTCAAAGGGAGTCGACGCAGGAATCCTTCATGAAAAAATACATAAGAGAACAGCAATTTGGCAGATAATCATGAAGATACAACCTGTGATCCTTAGATCCTTTATATTCCCAAACATTTTCTTGATTGAAAATACATTCTTGAGTGCAGAGGTCACATCCGATGCCTAGAGTCATACGATTTTAAAATTGAAAGGATCCTCAAAATTATCTCAGCAGCCAGAAATTCAGACGCTTCAGGGGCTAGGCAGATGATATAAGCGAGTAATAATGCATCGGAAGGGAGGTGACAGCTGGGAAAACACAAACCAGGTCAAAGGAAAGCAGCTGCTCACACCCAGGATCCGATGCTCCAGGAAGGAAGGCAGTATCCGTGTCGCCAGGTCCTCCGACTTGTCAGGATACCCTCTAATACAAATCACTTTTATAGATATTTATCAATATCTTACTTTAACGACATTTGGTATATGAACGCCAACACACATGTACATAAGTACACACACAGTGACCCGACTAAATAAAACACAGATATATTCAAGAGGATTTGGGACCCTGGGCTAACAAGTTTGCCTCTGATTTAGTCCAGTTGAGACAACTGAGTCCTAAGGAAACGACATAACTGACTTATCCAATAGCATTCTGACAAGATAGTAACAAAGCGAAACATAATTTTGTAGGGCTATATTTTATGCTAGAAAAATCATCTCAGGATCACTATTAGCTGTGAAAGAAATTTAGATGAATCGTTCTAGCTTAGCTTTTTATTTGACCCAGATTTAATGATTGAGTCCTCTAGAATAGAAGTGACTTTCCCAAGGATGAACAAGACAGTGAGATGCAGTTAAGACTAGAAGGTGGGGGCGCCTGGGTGGCTCAGTGGGTTAAAGCCTCTGCTTTCGGCTCAGGTCATGATCTCAGAGTCCTGGGATCAAGGCCCGCATCGGGCTCTCTGCTCGGCAGGGAGCCTGCTTCCTCCTCTCTCTCTGCCTCTGTGCCTACTTGTGATCTGATCTCTCTTTCTGTGTCAAATAAATAAATAAAATCTTAAAAAAAAAAAGACTAGAAGGTGGTCTGGTATTCTACTTTCTAATTACCTGCATTTGCAAGAAAATGATGCCTGATTATCAACTGTCAAGGCCTCAGAATGTGCCTTGTGTTCATTTTACTTTGTGGTTCAGGCCCCGAGAGCAAGAGCCTTGTGGCACATTTGCATGCAGGTGAAGGTTTGACTAGGGGAACCTGTGCTACCCCACAGAGGAAGCCTGGAGATGCTCGGACTTTCTTGCTCCTAGAGAGTTAGTGACTTTATATTAACAGAGAACAGCTTACTATCCTGAGCCCTTACGTGACCATTCTGCAGTGCCTCTACACTCACTCAATCTCATGTTCAAAGCCCAGTGCCAGACAAGCTCATGCTGCAGTAAATCCCTCTCGACGTTGAAGTTAACTATCCTAAGACATGTTCATGGACAGGTGAAAACGGAAACATAATTTGAGTTTAAAATGCGTCAAAGGAAGATACAGGGGATAAGGGTAGGTGTTTTTTCTTCAGGGCTAATTGTGAAAAGTGTTCAGGGTCAGGCTAGCAAGCAGGCAGCATGAGCTATAGAATGGGACGGCCAGGTGGCTGGTAAGAGGATGCATCCAGGAGACACAGGCATGGTGAAACAGGAGAGGATTGGGTTGGGGACAAGACTGTCACTAGGTGATAACTACAGAATGACAGAGATGACCAGAATTAGGGATCAGGGAGGATGGGATTATTTGCATCTCTGGTTGTTCTGGGATCCTTTTCCAATACAGCCATTCTGCAAGCAACACTTCTCTGGAAGCCCTTGGGTCACAACGTGGCTCCAATTTCCTCTGTACGTGTGTGTGAACTGCACTTAACCTGCAATTGCTCCCATCCTGTCTTGTAATGTGTCCCTTTTTTTTTTCTTGAGAGAAGCACGTCCCTGGGGCAAACAGCATGGCTTTCTTAGGATGCAGCCTGGGAAGCCAGGGCAGCCTTCTCAAAAGGCTGCTGATTCAACCTGACATCAAGCTACCACTGGAGAGCAGAACTCTATCTCAAACTTCCTTGAGTAAGTTAGATGTCCACCTTCCTAAATTAGGGTGATGTAACACCAGGAGACCATGATTTGCTTTGGAGACATTCCCACACTGGGTAAATCAACTTGGCAAATTTAATTGGTTTTAGAGCAAGACAACTTGCAGTCTTGATGAAGAGAGTTTGGGGCCACAGCCCTCTCTCAGAAGTCCCTCTGTTTCCATTCTTCATCCCTTTTCACAGCGATCCTCTTTTCACTCGGCACACTCCTATCACTGTGCCTGACAGAGTGGAAAAGACATGATCTTTAGAGACATACAGACCTGGAATGGATTTCCAGCTTAACCACCAATTCTGGGCCTTGGGCAATAGTTTCAACTTTATCAAATGAAGAGAAAACAGTAGATGCATTACATGCTCTTTCGGTGAATTAAGTGAGCTCAAGTTTGCAAGGTGTCTAGCTCACTGCCGTTGTTTCATTGAATTAAATGTTCTGTTTCATCATATTTTCTTGTTTTTCCACTCTTTCTCTCATCTGCCTTTTTCTGGCCCTATTTCTACTCTCTCTGCATCTGCATTTGGCTTTGCTCTCATGGACCACGTCCTTGTGTTTCCTGTCCTTTTTCTCTTGCTAAAGCTCTTATGTTTGGTTAGCCCTGCTGTCTCCCCCCCCCTCTTTCCTTTTTTTTTTTTTTAAGATTTTATTTATTTATTTGACGGGGAGAGAGAGAGAGAGAGATCACAAGTAAGCAGAGAAGCAGGCAGAGAGAGGAGGAAGCAGGATCCCTGCCGAGCAGGGAGCCCGATGTGGGCCTCGATCCCAGGACCCTGAGCTCATGACCTGAGCTGCAGGCAGAGGCTCTAACCCACTGAGCCACCCAGGAGCCCCCCACCCCTCTTTCCTAGCCCAGCTCTCCGGTTCTCCTTCTATCTTGCTAACAGCTCTGCTGTGTGCCTCCCTTTCACTCAGGGTCCCCCCTTCTCTGCTTATTTCTTGTCAGTTTCCCCCTCACAGCTAGTCTCTTTCCCTCTTCCTGTGCATGTCCTTGTCCCTGAGTATCTTTCACACTCTGCATCCTCTTCTCTCCTGCCCACTTTGTTCTTACCTGCCCGACTGTTTGCCTTTCTTCCTCTGTCCTCCTCCTTTCTCTGCCCTTCGAATGTAGTCCCCTCCCCCTTACCCTGTGCTATATACCCAGTCTACACAATGGCACCGGGATTGTGTTGTTTGGGAATGACACAGGATGATTCCTTTGGTTTGTTTTGCCCTTGACTTCTCCTTGGATCATCTACAAGCTGCTGTTCCATTTGCATGAGTCAAGTCTCTGTTGGTTTGATGCCTGTGCTCCAGAACATTGCTCCTCTGTGCAGTTTCATATTTTACGCACTATGAATATCATGCCCAGAAGCTCACAATCTTTCACCGCTATGTAGCAGGTGACACAAATAGAATTTGTTACAAAAGAAAACAAACCTAAAAACATGTCATTGTTGAATTAATAATAAAAGGTCAACAATCTTATGGGAGAAAGATGAAAACTTGTAGGTTGGAAATATAAAACATTATAGTGTACCTTTCATATGGAGGTCACGCATTTAACACAATACCAACCCCTCTTTCTTTATGAAAAGACTGACACTCAGAGAGAAGTGCTTTGTCCAGAATTGCAATCTGTGCTGGCAAATGCATGAGTTGGGATTCAAATCCAGGTTTTCACACCTCAGTTTCTGAGTAGATAGACTAAGTATGGCTGGTTATCACTCACATTGCAACAACCAGAGATAAATACATGGGAAGATAGATAAACTATTAAATATGCATGTTTTCAATTATTGGGTATTTGCGTAAACAGAACTGTATGAACTAAAATTCCTTGGGGTGCCTGGGTGGCTCAGTCGGTTAAGCATCTGCCTTCCACTCAGTTCATGATCCTGGGGTCCTGGGATCGAGCTCCACCCTGGGCTCCCTGCTCAGCAGGGAACTGCTTCTACCGCTCCTGCTCCCCCTGCTTATGTTCTCTCTCTCTACCTCTCTCTCTCTCTCTCTCTGTCAAATAAATACAATCTTAAAATAAAATAAAATAAAATTCCAGAGTAGGAAGAGGCTCTCCAAGGTGAACTAAGACCTCCTGCTCTTTTCTTCCTCGCTAGTGCTTGCTGACTCTGACTGTGGGCTTACGGAGGTTGGAGACCCTACATGGGAAAGGTCAGCCAGTGGGGTTCCTGAGGGTCACACTTGCTGCAACAGCCAAGTGGAGCCAAAATGCCCCCATAAAGTTCGCAGCTGCCAGCAAGCTGGGGGCTGGGCTGGGAATGCAGAGGATGATCACAGATGATCTAGGAGAAGAATGCCCTGCCAGAAGGAGGGGCCTACAATAAGCTCATACAGATCCTGCACTCGAGAACTTTGTCAGAACTTGAACCTGCATGGGGCAGAAGAATAAGAAGATAAATTCAAAATGTCTGAACTGCAGAAATAATCAGGACTTCAGACAGAGGCAGACAGAGCTCTGAAGGAGGAACTGGGTTAAAAGAGGGACATACTTGAAGTTACCAAAAATTGAGATGCAATCTTGACTCAGCTCAGTTCTTGACCAGCCCCTAGTCTATCTGGGAACAGGGGAAGTATGACTATGGGCAAATAACACTAATCTTGCCTCAATGTTTCTTGTATATACAGTGCCAGCTGAAAACTTACACACACACACACACACACACACACACACACACACACACGGAAGGAGAAAAGTGTAACTGATGATCAAGGAAAAAAAGAAAAAGATACAAAGGCAGATCCATTTACTGCCTACTGAATGGCACAAAAGGACTTTAGAACAACTATTGGCACGCCTAGGTGGCTCAGTTGTGAAGCGTCTGCCTTCGGCTCAGGTCGTGATCTCAGGGTCCTGGGATCGAGCCTCACGTTGGGCTCCCTGCTCGGTGGGGAGCCTGCTTCTCTCTGCCTCTCCTCCTCCACCCCCTTGATTGCGTGCTCTCTTTCACTTAAATAATAAATAAAATGTTTTTAAAAAATAAATGAATAAAATGACTATTTAAAATGAGGCAATAACAGAAAAATAATATTTTTAAAGAAAATTCAAATCAATATTCTTTTCCTCAAAACTGCAAAACTGAAAATAAAAAACTCATTGAATGAAGAGACAAAAAAAGATCAATTGAAACTATCCAAACCGAAATACAGAAAGGAAAAAAAAAAATAAAGAATGAAGAACATAGCAGAACTTAAAGAGTAGTGTGGGACTCAGTTCTCATGTTTATGTGGAATGTAATTTAGCAGTAAACTTTGCTGGGCGCCTGGGTGGCTCAGTGGGTTAAAGCCTCTGCCTTTGGCTCAGGTCATGATCTCAGGGTCCTGGGATCGAGCCCCGCATCGGGCTCTCTGCTCAGCGGGGAGCCTGCTTCCTCCTCTCTCTCTGCCTGCCTCGCTGCCTGCCTCTCTGCCTACTTGTGATCTCTCTCTCTGTCAAATAAATAAATAAAATCTTTAAAAAAAAAAAAGAAGTAAACTTTGCAGAAATAATGTCCAGGGATGTTCAAAAGTGATGAAAAATATCAACCCACAAATTCGACAAGCTTAATGAACTCCGTGCTCAAAAACACGAAGGAGGTGCTCCTGGGTGGTTCAGTGGGTTGAGCATTCGACTCTTGGTTTTGGTTCACGTCATGACATCAGGGTGTGAGTTTGAAGCCCATGTCAGGCTCCATGCTCACTGGGAAGCCTGCTTAAGATTCTCTCTCTCTCCTCCTCTGTCTCTCCCCCCACTAAAATGAATAAATAAATATTTAAAAAAACACCAAGAAAAACCCTATCAAGGCACCTCACAAATGGATCAAATTAAGGATAAGGAGAAAAATAATTAAATCAGCTGGAGTGAAAAGCACATTATCTGTATTAGAGCAGCTGTAATGCCGATGGCTGATGTTGGAACAGCAGGAAGATGGAAGCCAGAAAAGAATGATATGATGTCTTTAAAAATGAAAGAAAAAAATTCAAGATCTCTAAGCATAAACATTATATTTATTTTTTTACTTTAAGATTGTGAGCTGATTATTTCTTTCCTTTCTTTTGTTTTTAAAGATATCCAAAAGGGGCTTGTGTCTTCCACAGCATAACCCCTGAATTTGTGTTCCTAGCAGGGATGTGAGTCAGACGAGATACAGACTCCTCTCCATCTATTCATTCAGTATTTCCCATGAGAAACAAATACAAGTGTGGTCTGGAAGTTTAAAGGTACATTTTTGGCTAGGTTTAGAGTAACTGGGGTTTCAGCAATTGAAGAGGTGAGGCACACATGTGAGTCTTTTACTCCTTTCTCTTCCAAGATTATTTCCTTCCTGTCATCTGAGCTTAAAAGTATGTAGTTCCCAAACCTACCTTCTGGACAGCAGAGTACATGAAGTTTCTCTGCTGCTTCTTTGTTTCATTCATACTGTCAGAGTAGACAAAGTTCCCAAAATATTGGTTTGGTTTTCCTGAGCTTAAGATCTGTGTTCCTGAATCTCTTTCAGGTGTTTTCAAAAATGAGGAAAGTATAAGAAAGAAAAATGAGGGCGAGGCATTGCAATCCCATGTAAACAGACATAGACATGTGTTATTATTCTTTTCCCTTAGTAAAAAGACTTGTAGATATTAGGATGAAGCCATCAATGTCACCTTCAAAGAAATGGACGGAGCAGAGCATAGGGCTGAGAGGAGGAGAGCTTCATGCAAGAGATGGTGGCTAATCTGTGATCGAAGCTCTGGGACACATGAGAAAGCACAGGGAGTGCATGTCTTACCATGCCTGACCGCACGTAAGAGGACATCCCAGGCCAAAGCCAGGGAGATTCACTGCCTCTCTGTGTCTGTGATAGGGCAAGAGCCATTCAAAAGACTGGATGCATGTCATTACTTTTGGTTTCTAAGGATTTTGTCTGATAGCTTGCTTGTTCATTTTGGGGAGAGGTCTAAGATAGGATTTATCATTTGAGGATTTCATGTATTTTGTTCTTTAAACCTCCTCATAGAACTTCGTGTTACAATTTCATTACAGGGGAGGACCAGAAAGCGTTATTAGTCAAATACAGGGCATATTCTCTAGAAAGCTATGAGAGTCTATGCAAAATGGTGTGGGATCCTCATCATATCAGTAATGTGGATCTTTGGCAGAGTTTAGTTTCCGTGTGTGAAAAATTCCGGATCCAGTCTCCAATGTGTGTGTGTGTGTGTGTGTGTGTGTGTGTGTGTGTGTGTTGGAGTGGGGGTTCCCCACACCACCAAGCAATTCTCTGACACTAGCTGGGTGTACTACAATTCTACTCAGTTCTGACACTATCTACCTGAAAACTGCAACTGATTCCATAGGTTCAGGGCTGAGTCCTGTAAGGCTACCTTCCCTTGAGATGCCATTCGCAAGACCAGGTTGCTTCCAGAGCTTTTGAACAACTGGCTACACTTTGGACGTTCCCATGACCCCTTCCTTGGGTTGTGTTAATTTGCTGGAGTGACTAATAGAACTCAGGGAACCTGTTTAGTCACTAGATTACTGATTTATTTTAAAGGATATTAAAAGATATGAATCAATGCCATGTGGGGATCCATAGGGTATTAGGCATTGGAGATTTAACTCAATCCCTAGCCCCTCTCCTCCATGGAGGTCAGGGGATGGGACTGAAAGTTCTAAGCATCTAGTCACAGGACTGACTCCACTGGCAACCAGCCCCCATCCTTAGGTGCTTTCCAAAAGTTACTTCATTAACGTAACAGAAGACACCTTTACTGCTCTCCACACTTAGGAAATTCCAAGTGTTTTAGGAGCTCTGTGTCAGAAACTGGGACATAGACCAAATACATATTTCATATTATAAATAACAATATCACAATGTGTTACCCTCCAGATGATAAGCCAGGATGAGATGATGCAAATACTGTTTAAGGGGTGGTGGAGATCTAGCGTCTGGCTGAAGGAGAGGACAAGATGAGATTAGGGTGTCCAGTGGATGGGGAGGTCAACGAAGGTCAGGAAGAACCTTGGAAGGAAGGGATTTGTTGGTGGGGACTTGTACCTACTTAGCGTGGTCACAGCCACCAGCCTGGCTTACAGAGATTGTGCTTAGAGACGGCTAGACCAGACAAAATCATTTTAAAGTAAGTAATTTCCAACTCAGTGTTCAATATGGAGCATGAATCCGGTGGGGTCATCTAAACTGTGTATGAACTGTAGGAATTTATTTGGCCTGAACTAGAAAAGGACCAAACCTTTACTCCCATTTCCCTCTCCCTAAGTCTACTGGTTCCTGTTTGGACTTACAATGGTGAAGAAGCTGCATCTCACTGCTAGAAGGAGGCCCCAGCCCTCTCACCACCATATCACCTTTTTGGAAAAGAGGAAGCAATACCATTATTCTACATAATCTGCCATAAAAATGCAAGTGCTTTTAACTTTTTTCTAGCTTTGCCCATTGTCCCAGAAGCCTGGCCTTGACCAACATTTGTGTTCCTCTTCCTGACAGAGGAAATCAGGCAGGAGCTTTGGGAACCTTGAGAGGCCAGCGGGTAGTGAAACGTCCTAACCCCAGGGCCACCTCTGTCTCTCTCTCTCTCCTTTGATTTTAGTTCTGAGAACCTGGAAATTTGCATCTGATAGACATCTTCACCCTCGGAGTTCCCTGGGTTTTCACATCTTCTAAATGAAAGGTTTGAGACACAGTGGGTTTTACAGCTCCGTTCTAGCTCTGTGATTCTACAGGTATACAGGGACCTAGTTTGGAAGACTTCACAGTTTCCCCAGAGGAGGGGTGTGCAGGATGGATGACAGACGTCATGCTGCCAAATTAGGATTTGACAAATCTCTGGACCAATGAAACAAAATGACAACCACACCCAGATAGCACTGAGCAAATGGAATTTAAATTTTAAGATTTTCTTTTTATTATTTCTCATCTCCATAAGATTGTTCTGCCAACTGCAGATAGGTATTGGTTGTGAGTTCAGCCAGGATTCTGATTCTCTAGACTGTGTTCTTGTTTGTCTGTCTTACAGAGACACAGGGAAAAAATATCTGTCTCAATGAATAATGTCAGTTGATAATAGTAAAATCTGAGGGATGTCCCTTTATCCAAAATCAGTACATGCGTGACCCAAATCTATGTTTCTGATCTCCCAGGAGAGTAGTTCATTGATGCTACTGTGCACAACACAGAAGTTCTGTAGACTGTTTGGTCACTACTTCTGCAAGTGGCCTCAGACAGCCAGAGTCCAATAAAGCTGTTGGGAATAGATGAAAGTCTCCATCCATTAAGACTCAGCCTTCTCTGCTCCATGAGACTTTCAAACTAATCCTTGTAGTGTGTTAACGCAAGACCCGGTGTTTGTCTGCCTGTCTCAGATTACATTTGCTCAGAGCAAAATCTTAGGTGTGTACTGTACACACCCTAGAGCGGTACTCTCCTCCTCTAAACCCTAGATCTGTCCTTGATCACATGATTTAGTCTCTCCTTTAAATCACAAAGTGAACTCAAACTCTTCACTGGATCCAAAGTTTTGCCCTGTGTCGCAGTGATCGTGACTGGGGCTCCTTCAATGCCTCTTAGGATCCGTGCCCTGGGGGTCAGTTGTCCCAGGACCCACAGTTCTGGTGGTCTGATGGGGTCCTGTGCTAACTTAAACTGCCCTGCCCATGCAGAGAGGATATTATGTGCCTAACTGTCACCATTTTGACCAGCCACTCCTACTGCCAAAGCCCTCACCCAGCAGATCAGATCCACAGGAGACATCTCAAAATTAGCAGGGCAATCACTTGCCATGGGTTGCTGCTTTCCAGTCAGTCAGCCCAATCTTTCAGACTCAGCCTCTTAGTGAGCGATAGTCGCAAGCCATCGTACCCTAGAAATAATAATGGAATCTATATCCAGATGTCTCTTGACTATCTCCTTGCAAAGACCTCTTGCAAGGAGGCTCCACTTGTCCTGAATCTTTATTCTCTAGGGACGACAACCTCAGGACTGTTTGTATGTAGGACTGAGTTTATAATTTATCTCCTTTTATCTTTTATATATGTATATATAAAAATCTATCTAGGAGAGAGAGATTTTAAGGAATTGGCTCTTGCAAGTATGGAGACTTCCAAGTCCAAAATCTGAAAAGTGGGCTAGCAGCCTGGAGACCCAGGGAAGAGTTGATATCATACTCCAAATCTAAAGCCTGTCTTCAAGCATAATTCCCTTTTGCTTGGGGAGGTCAGTCTTCAGTTTTATCGAGGCCCTCAACTGATTAGATAAGACCCACCCCCGTGAATGAGGCAATCTGCTTTATTTGAAATCCACCACTTAAAATATCAATTTCACTCCCCTCAAACCACCTTTGATAATGTTTGCTCAAATATCTGGGCACCATGGCTCAGCCTAATTGACATATAAAATTAACCAATTATGCTGTCTAAAAACATCAGATTTACGTTCTGAGAGTGTCTCCATATCTTCGTGTCAAATGTCTCCCCATCCAACTGTAGCATATGATGGATGGCCCAATCTAGGTTCTTTGCACTAAGGCTTGATGTCTCCCCCCACCTCAACTGTGCCCCTGCCTACATCATGAAATTATGAAAACACCTTCTAAGATGGATAGCATCAACTTTTGAGTTCAAAATACCGTGTTAATGCTGTAATCCCTCTGAGAATTGTTGCCAAGGGTTAAGAAAGGACAGCAAGTGTTAGGGTTAGAGATAGGGTCATAGGGTTGTTTCTGGTCCTGCTTCCTGCATTCATTAGCTATGAAACCTTAGGTTAATGACACAATTTCTTCAGACTTTTGTTTTCTGAACTGTAGCTTAGTAATAAAACTTTTCTCACATAGCTATTTTGAAGATCAAATGAGAGAATATGTTTGAAGGGACTTTAAAAACTCTACAATGCAGGACCCAAATTAATTATATCAAACAGTTATGTCAGTTTTCACTAAAAACGTTCTCTTAAACCACTAAACTGTGAGCTCCCTAAATTCACCTATGATATTTTATTTACCATCACATCTTTGACATATAAGCAGTACCCTTCTGTCAATATTAATTTCACATGTTTATTAACTCAACTAGCACATACTATGTATCTTGTATGTTGCAGCCACTTTGCACAGCTAGGAAATGTTTATGATGTATATAAATGTAATTAGCAATATTTTCTGAGACTTTGAAGGAACCAGATGAAGAAAGTCTGGGCTTTCTGATCAGTGCATACTGATTGTGAATTTCCATTTCTGTCAGATCCTTTCTGAGACTGGAACTCATTCTTCTCAGTCACCCAGAGTTGGGGGAACTAAGTAAATAAGCATCTCTAACCTCATGATTGTGGTGCCAGAATCAGACCCAGACATCTCTGTAAGCAGAGATAGCAAAAACCAGGTGCACAGTCTGACAACTGAGCCTCTCCCCTTTCTTTGTCCCAACTACCACCATGCAGCTTGGCTTTGGACCAATTCGCTGTGTTGGATTTTGCCCTCAATGATCCCTTCTAGTAATTTGCCACTTTATCTATTAACAGATGAGCTAAGTTTTGCTGTCTTCTGTTCCAGATGACGTGCCAACCCCTTGACCTTGCAACCAGAATATGTCTCTCTGTGCCATGGTGCAAAACCAATACTAGTTGGTGTTATTATTTCATTTTTATTATTCTGAATGACATCTATTATTCCTACATATACTAGGCACTGTGCTAAGGACTTTATGCATGATACTTCATTTAATCAATCTAACAAAAGGAGGTAACTAGGGACACTATCATCATCACCATAATTTTTAGGTAAGGGATTCGGAAAGTCAAAAAAAGTTTTTTATGGTTATAACATTTAGGTGATAAAGTTGTACTTCATCTCAGACTTGTCTGAATCCCAAACCCATGCTTTTAGCCAATATGGATTATCTGTAATAACCTCTGCCTTCGCAGCTGTCATGCTTTTGCTTGGATGAGCTATCACTGCCCCTGTAAATCGGTCTTAATCACAGACCAATAAGCAACGAAGTTGTCTGCATGCACCAGGCTGTCAGACTTGGTTGCTTTGCCTACAGTTAGTCTTTTTTCATGTTCACAGCTGGTCTTAGCTTGCCTACTGGAAAGACAGGCACAACCAACTAAATTTTGAGACATGCTGTTTTTGGTGAGCCGTTGTATCACAAGGAGAAAGACCAGAACACCCATCTTTCTGTTTTTGCTGGCAAAATCACTAAGAAAAATAACTTCAGTCTCAGAGTTGAATTGTACTAGAAAAAAACTGGATTTCTAATAAAAAGAAAGTCTGATTAAAATCCACCTGACCGTCCTATTTTAGGTCAGAGTTCTGTAAACTTCACCCACTTTTTGAATCAAACAATTCTTGTGTCCTTTGTGCCCCACTTTTTTTTTTTTTTTTGAGAAGATAGAACTTCCTGGATGCCAAGAAAGAAGGGTTGGGAATAGTAAGCCTGAAGATTTGGATGGAGAGAAAAGAGGACCATGCATCACTCAGACAGAGCCCTTGGCCAGCAAAGTATTTGTATCAGCAAATGAAAATTCTATTCAAGCTCCAATAAATGTAGCTCATAAATGTTTAATCCACAAAAAAAGAAAATGAATTTGATTTGAATTGGGAAGGAATTTTTTTGCGAAGCACAGCAGTTTCTAGACATTCACAGAAAAATTCATAGTTAGCAAGTTTGAATTTTCATAAATCCCTCCTGCAATTTATAAAGCCTCTTTAATGTAATAATATCATCACTTCTTCACATCTTTATTCACCAAATGCCTTCACAAGATCTACTATCCAGTGCAAGCTACACCTCTGATTAGTGACACATCTTCGCAGAGAGCACAAATTCTCCGGCCCTCTGCTGTCCTATTGGTTCACAATTTATATTTGGATATATGGAAATCTCTTAATATACTGCAGAGTGGAGTTTGGCAAACTTTTTCTGTAAAGGGGAAGATAGCAAATGTTTGGGGCTTTGCAGGTCACACAATCTCTAACACAACCACTTGACTATGTAGCATCAAGGCACTGTGGACAGCAAGGAAACAAATGAGCTTGGCTGTGTCCCCACAAAACTTTATTTATGGACCCTGAAATTTGAAAGTTGCATAATTTTCATATGTCACAAAAATTGCTCTTCTTTTTTTTCTTAAATAATTTTAAAGCTAAGAACCAGTGTTAGCTTCAAAGGCCATATGGAAACAGGTTGTGGGTCATATTTAACCAGTGAGCCATTGTTTGCTGACTTCTGTTGTAAAAGGGTATATCTGTAACTACTTTAATTTTAGAGGTATGTAAAAAATATAACAAAATTGCAAATACAAAAAAGTACTTTAAGATGATATTTTCATTATACCAAATAAAAATGGATTAGTTTATGGCTTAGCCGATTTTAAAACATTAATAGACAAACAAACTGATGAGTACTGCTCTAGAAAATCCCTGGTATTTCATCTAGCTGCAAAAACTATTCTACTTTCATCAGGAAGGCAGCTATGGAAATAAAACTTAAAATCATCTTTTTAATTAAAAATATGATTTTCTTAATCTTATAAGGCAAGGAATAGTCAGATCGTTATGGAGTATGCATCAGGAAATAAGCATAATGTTCCCATTTCGGTCTTCATCACTAATTCTCTTCTGACACAAAGTTTGTGTGAACTGTGTAATTAGAATAGATGTAAATTAATCAATCTCTACCAAGGTGAAATATATTTTTCCGATTTTTCTGCTATGAAAGGTGCTTAGGGTTACGAAAAAGAAATTTTGTTCTAAATATTAGGAAGAACAAGTTTGGAGTATTAGGAAGAACAAGTCTTCCTAAATATCAGGAAGAACTAAGTTTGGCCACCAGCCAAAAAATATCTCAGATGGTTCCAATTTTATTTATATCTATTGAGTGCCTACTCTTAGCCAGCTAATATAGTATAAAATACAGTATTCTAACTACAATTTGATAATATGCAAAATACTCTTTGCAGTAGACTATAAATTTCAATATGATGGATGAAGAAACCTGGAGAGTTTCGTTAACTTATTTTTCTTGCCTCAGTATTCCATGGCTGTCCCTACAACACGGAATCAATATACACAAAGACAGTTACCAAAGACAAGGTGTTCAATGGGAAAGGAAGTGGGGGGCGCAGTCTGTGGGTGCCTGCTGCATGCAGGGTGTTTTGGGAGGTACAAAGCATAACCACTCATCAATCTCATTGACTCATGGACAATCTCCACGGTTGTCGTGTAACCAAACCAAGTGTGACCCTCATAAAGTAAACGTATTATCTCAAACTTACAACAGCCTTGCAAACTAGAGACTATTACTCCTGTTTAATGAATGAAAAGACTAAGACAAGAATTCAGGAGCTCAAGTCATGGTGTGAGAATGTGTTGGTGCCAAGATTTGAACGTGCATTTATTTGACTTAAGAAGCTTTTTGCTTATTTCACACCACACTGCCCCCACTGCTGTAGAAATAACAGACCCCTTCATTAAGTGTCTCCAAGTGACTTTCCACACTTTTAGCTCTCTACGTATTTTCTCTTTGACATGATAAGAAAGAAAGAATTCCGCCATGCCTAGAAGGCACCCAGGTTTCTGATAATTTGGGAAATAGTTTGCTTTGTTTCCTAAGTGTATCTGTAGCAGAGAGGGTTATAGATGCTTGAAATGAGTTGGAAGTAGGTTTTTATTTGTTTGAAATTATTTCACCAGCCTTCCCTGATATTTGCTGTTAATTATTCACTGGGAAATGGATAAATATGTCAACACAACATTTGTCACTGGTTATTTAGAGACGCATGTTGACAGATCTTGGCAGAATCCTTGAAAGATGTATCTGACGTGGTTGCTTTTAGTTTCCTTATTTATTTTGTCTTCTCAAGACTGTAAAATAAAATAAAATCTCCAGCTAGTGAAGTCATGAAATAGCTACTCACAACAAAGACAAATATTTTGGACATGCTAGCAGTCCTGAAACCTTGACTGACAGAGGAGATGGTCCTGACTTGGCCCCTGTCTTGTGTAATCCAGGAAAGAAGTCATAGACTTGGGGGACGGGGGACTGATACATTTCAGGCCTGAAGAAAGTCAGAAAATAAATGTAGCTGTTAGGTGTTTCTTTGTCATTCTCCCCACCAAAGTGGCCAAAAGGAGACTCCTTGCAACTCTTCATCCTCTAAGGGATAGGATTACAACAAAATTACATACAAAAAAAAAAATTTTTTTTTCTAAAAACCACAAGCATGACATCATAGGATCTGTTGTGACCAGTGGCTCCACTGTGTTGCTGGGCTTGAACTCATCTAATCTCGGAGTGTTTCCATGTTCTGCCTCTGTCCAAGTCACTGGATCCCATGTGATGTGGCTGTGAAATAGCGCTGTCCGCCATTCCGAGAAAGACCTGCATTCCACTGCTGGCCTTGTCCCACTGACCGAGTGCACCCAGTATACTCAACCAATGTCCTGGGCTCACGTCCTTTCATTTTTAAATCAGAATTGGTATTTAAGTCAATTGAGTATTCTTCTGCTCAACACTACCTGTGGTTTCCTATCTCATTCAAAAGAAAATTCAAAGCGCTCCAACTTTTTAAATTCTTGTAGGATCTCTGGTGTTGTCTTTGGACCTCAGCCTGCCTCTTTTTCTCTGCTCTGGCAATGCTGACCTCCCCGCTTCTTCTAGAGCACAGCAAGCACACTCAACCTCAGGGCCTTTGCTCTTGCTGCGCTTCTGCCCAGAGTCCGCTTTCCTCCAACATTCATGTAGTTTCCTCCATCACTTCGCTGAGGTGTCTGTTCAAATGCCATATTGTCAGAGCAGCCCTCTTCATCCACCCCACCCAAATGTCCCATCTGCCAACCTGGCAGTCTCTCACATCTTTACCTCCTGAAAACCTGTGGGTGCAAGTCCATGACAGCAGGGACCCTACAGAGAGATGTTCCCGATGCTTCTCACTTTGGCTTCCCCTTCCTGGGAGCACAGCAAAAAGGATTCTGTGCCACCTACACTGTATTGTATAGTGAGTGGAGTCATGGTTGTTGAAAGGTCCTGAGTTTGGACATGATTTCTCCTTTCTCCTGTTGCGTGTGGAAGAATCAGCCACAGTACCACAGAGCGGAGGGCCATCTCTACCTTCCCTACCTTTTGGTCTTCCTCTTGTTTCTCACTCATCTGCCCCTCCATGGCACATTTTTTTAAGCTTAGATGAGTAAAATAGGAACAATGACCACTTTCCAAATGAGGTGCTACAGCCCCGATCACTGAAGTTTGCACTGGGATTGTACAAATATGACCAGGAAGCATTCAATCGTTACATCTTTTCCTCTTCCATTGTGGCTTATGTGTACATCTGTTTTGGAGACCTCTGGGGAAAAATAAGTGATTGACAGAGATGGATTTAGTCATCTCTGGATCCGCTGGTGATAAAATCATCTTAATGACATCAAGGATTTATTTATATCAAGGATGCTTTGATTACCTATTAGAAAACACCTGTTATTGGATGTGAAGCCATCCAGTAAGTAACAGACATGGCTCCTAATAGTATAAAAATGCTTCTAATGATATTACCCCAAATCAATCTTTAATCAGCATTTATTTGTGGACTTCCATACGCAGGCCCCACATGAGACCCTGACATGATAACGGAAAACAGATTCAATAGGAGTGGTGCCCATCTGGAGTTTCCTTGCTAGGAAGCCAGAGGACAGAACACAAGTAACTAAAAAAACACATGAATTAAGTAGATGCAAATTGGAAAGAAAACTATAAACAAACAGAACATCCTGATGCATGATAATTAAGAGACCTATTTTAGATAAATAAAATGTAATGCCAAGAGTGGAAGGCCAGGAAGGCACCAGAAATACAGTGAGATGTGAGCGTAGAGTCCCAGGAGGGGCAGCAGCAAGGACGAGATGGGGATGATGTTGGAGAGGAGGAGGGTATAATTTAAACGGACCCTCATTCATCATGAGGAAGCATCTGAACCTCATTATGAGTGCAATGAGAGTTTATCGAAGGGCTTTTAGACAGAAGAAAGACATAATCTGATTTATATTTTTAGCAGATTGTGCTGGTTACAAGGTAGAGAATGGATCAGAAGGTACACCAATGAAAGCAAAGACCTTGTTTTGTAAGTCCTGGGAAACTGGGGGACATGTAACCATCTCAAGGTCTATCAGATTCCACCTCAAGTCCAGGTGCTCCCATGTAGAACCAGTTCCAAGTAAGCAAATAAGCACCATGAGCTAAGATGGAAGCCTATTGTGTCCATTGTGCATGGCAGCTAGAATCAGCTAGGAAAAAAATTCACAATGAAAAGTCGAGAACCTCCCCTGACCCTAAAATAGACTAATTTGCATCTCTCTCCTTGAAGAGTTAAGGGAATTCCATAAGGGACATGTTCCAGATAGGAATGCCAGAATCTGGTCTCTTGGCCAAGTCTTGATCAATGTGGACATTAATCCAGCCAAAAATGAAAGAAGACAGAAGTATGTAATTTCAGGAAAGAAGGCAAAAATGCAACGCATTTCCAAAACAGGGCACTGCAGGTCACCCAGGAACAGTTAATCCTTTTTATGAGATGTCTATGGATTCTGGAATGACAACACCAAGCACAGAGCAGGAGATCCTTGCCACAAGAAGAGAGGGACAGCCCGGAAAAAGTCAGATTCCACTAGTCGAGGCACAGTTTGGGCTTTGTGTAGCACTAGAGGACTCAAAATGCTCTATAAGCAATAACCGAGATGTGGCAAGTGGGAATTTTATCTGGCCTTAAAGTCTATGTCTGGGCCCTTGGGTTTGAGATAGTGCACTGCACTTTCCCACCCATCATCTCAGCAAAATCAGCAGATGGGGTTTGTTCACATGAACAAGTCCCGCCGAAGATGGGGCTGAATACATGCTGTTTGCAGTCCTTTGTATTTTCACATGGCGTGCTTTTGTGAATTTAAGTGAAGGGTGAGCACATGTTCAGATGTGTGGTGCTTGTCTGCTGGTGCTCATCAGAAATTAAAAGAAGAATTATGATGAAGCAAGCAAGGTCAGTATGGTGGCACCAAAGAGCTCCCAGCTTCACTTTACAAGAAAGGACGTGAGTGACCTGGAGCTTGACATCTGTGGTCCCAGGTCTATTTTTGGTTGTTTGTTAAGTCACCTCTGTGCCTTCACACATCCAAAAAAAACTACCCTGTGGAAGAGGTGCCAGGCTTCTTCAGTGAGACCTGAGGGAGCAGAGGGAGGTAGAGTGGGCAAACGTTTGGAGGGCGAGTTGTGCTCATCACAGGGAATGCTCCTCCAAAAACAACAGCTGATGGAGGGAAAGTTAGCTTTCCTCCCTCACCGGAAGTTTCAAGTAACCAAGTGATTGCTATCGAGAATGTGATAGTATTAGGCTGATAGGCGGGAATGACTTATATTTAAGGTAACCTTAAACCTCTAGTTTTGTGTATTTGTGTTTCTTATCCACTATTTCATTCGGTGTTTTTTTGAATGTTTAACCAATATTTGAAAGATACCCCTACGTATTTAAATTTCTGTCAAAGTCCAAAAATACAAAGACTTACCCTTCTCTCCACCTCTAGGTCCAACATGTGCAGACGTGTTAAGAGGACTTGAGAGGGGCAACTGGAAGATTTGAAGAGTAGGAAGATAATATGGTATCCTGAAAGGCAAGGAAGGGCTTCGTTTTCAGAAATGGAAGCTCCATAGACACCTTAAACACTGCAAGTAAGCCGTTACATGCTAAATAAGAGCTAATTGTTCTTAGTCGTCCCCAGATATGGCGCTGTCTTGTGCAGGAAGACTGGGGCTCTAGGACAAAAATGGACTTGCTTCTGAAAGATTTGAGTGTGAATCTTGATGCAGTCAATTCTGCAGTTACTTCTTGGCAAATATCTTAATGTTGTAATATTTTCTTCAGTGGGCTTACGGTAGGAAACATAATTAAATAATAAATGTATGAGCCTAATGTGTGGTTAAGCAATGGATATCCAATATGTTTTTGGTCACTTTTCTTAGCAGTTGAATACATTTCCTTGCAAATGAATAGGGCTGACTGCAGAAATATCACAAATCCTAGCTCTAAAGGAAGAACAAATAAATTCGTGCATTTGTTTATTCTTCCAGCAAGCTTATATAGGACAGCTATTGTACATCATGGCTGTACAGGTCTATGAAAACAAAAACATAAATAAAATGAGATTTATAGTCCCAAGATGTCCAAATCTAGTGAGAGTTTTTTTCCCATGTATTTTTTGGAGGATAAATAAGAGATTGTACAAATTTGGAGCTGAATTCTTGGTGTGTATCTTACCCAGAATTCCACAGACAGCAGCAAATTGCGTTGGTTCTAGAATAGCAGTGCCCCATAGAACTTTCTGTGATGACAGGAATGTTCATTTGGAATACTTAGCTATCGAGCATCTGAAACATGACTAGCGCAATGAAGGAACAGAATTGTTAATTTTATCTCATTTTCATAAATTCAAATTTTATTGTGAATAGTCACATATGACCAGTGGGTGCCATACTGGTCAGGCAGGTGGAAGCCTTGAGATCCTTAAAGCCTGATGCGTGTAAATGCATCATCTTATCTTGTTGGAAAAGGAAGCCAAAAGTCATGTCAGATCAAGAAAGCTGACCACATCTTTTGGCCATATAAATAGCTCCTAGAGAGTCCACAATCTCATACTTGTCACTGTTTCTTTCAATAATATCTTAAATGGAGCATGAAGCTGGTGAGAAACTTGAGCATTCTGGGGATTTTGCTTGGTAAGCAGCTTCTATTAGAAATTAATCTGGGGCGCCTGGGTGGCTCAGTGGATTAAAGCCTCTGCCTTTGGCTCAGGTCATGATCTCGGGGTCCTGGGATCGAGGCCCACATTGGGCTCTCTGCTCAGCGGGGAGCCTGCTTTCCCCCCTCTCTCTCTGCCTGCCTCTCTGCCTACTTGTGATCTCTCTTCCTCTGTGAAATAAATAAAAAAAAAATCTTTAAAAAAAAAAAAAGAAATTAATCTGAGGGAGATTCTTCCTTGAAGAAGTCATTCTTTTTTTTTATTTCCTCCTTCTCTCTAATCCTATCCCAGAATTAGGCTGAGAAGTTGACATGGTTTTCCCCTTACTTGTATTTGTAGACTTAAGAAGTTTTGGATACACAGAACTGTGCTATATATTTTGTGCTGGAAGACCTAAATTCAAAACCTTTAACAAATCAACAGGCTCAGTCATTTCATCCATAAAATGGAGACAACAGCTCCTACCGGAGTCAACTGTGTTCTGCGAAAAGGCACATGTAACCCATTGTAGAAACAGGAGTTCATGCTTGCCCTTGTCATGATAAAATAATACAGCAAGCCTCAAACTAGAAATCAATTTGTAGAAAGTAAAGTCTGTATTGCAAGGAAAGAAGATGAGTTACAGAATTGCATTAAGTCAAATATTTAAAGCAGAAATGAGATTGATAGAAGTAAGAAGCATCTCTTTCTCATATTTCAAGGCAGGATCCTTTGACTAGGTATGTGGTAGTAAGCCCGAATGTCAGGAGTCTGCAAGTGTAGGAAGGTCCTGTGAAGCCAGCTGAGTCTAGCTCTGGTACATGAGGCTGTCTGCAAACTACACACACTAAGCTTCAGTGAATGAACTATTTGGAGTCGAAATTTCAATTTTAGCAGATGATCCTTTCTGCTTTCATAAGACTGGAAAGCGACAGGACTGTTATAAGTTGTGAACTTAATTATATTAATTAAAATGTTACCTTTCAGTAAAACTCCACCACAAAATTTACTGAGAGCAGAAACAGTATTACTTAGTTCAAAAAGAAAGGAGACATGGAGTAAGAATGTTATGATTTTGTTCCCTTGTATCAACAAACATTTACTGATCATCTACTAAATGCTGATCATAGCTAAGTTCTATAAATAAAAATGTGCATAACATAAGGTCCCTGTTATTAAAGAGCTGTTGGTGTGACAGAGGGCACCATTATGTAAATGGTTATGACCTAATGAGCTTTCTGGATGCTCAGAGGAAGAGTCAGAGTGTGAAGAAACTGTCATGAGAAACACTTTCTAGTGGAATGCAATTCTTCATTGTACTTTTAAGGGTAAAGACTTGCTGGCCCCAAGAGATGTGGGAATGGAGCAAAAGCCTGGTGACATGGGGAGCAGGTCCCCTATATTTCAGCAAGTAGTCTGGAATATATCAGGAGAGAGGCTGAAGCTACAGATATGAAGGTGTCCAGGGATGGAGTGAGATGCTGAGCTGTATGGCACAGGCTCATTGCATCTGTCTTGCAGGAAAAGAAATAGCCCAGCAACTGATGTGCTCACTCTTGTGTTCCTGTGTGGATGCAATTCAGAACAGGAAGAGAACTGAGATGGAGATGAAACACATTTGAATTCAGGTAATAGCAACAGGAATGAAGGAAAGGGGGGGACACATATAGAAAGAGATACAGAAGGAAGGAATTAAAGGGTTGGTGATATTTGCAGGGATTCAGTAAGAAAGACACTGTTTCCTAGTTTTGTCAAATTGATTCCAGATAAGAGGTATAGGAAAGGAACATATGGGTAAAATGTGGTTTTTTTCTTTTCTTCTTCTCCTTTAAATTTTTTTTTTCTCTTTCTTCTCTTTAGTTTTCTTCTTCGATGAGTTAGGCACTGAGGGTTTGGAATGTAATTAGTTCAGTTTGTACATTCTTTGCCTGAGGTGTCTGGGTAATAGCTTGGTGATATCTGTCTAGAGAGCTTCTGAAGGGGTCAAGGGCGATGTCTTTATTAGAGATGTTTTTGATACAACTTCAAGGTTGCTGAAGCTGTAGACATTGTTGCATTTACCCCGGGAGGATGTTGGTGAACAGGAAGATGTTTGAATGAAAGAAAAAACACCTGTTTCCAGACAAGGAGTAGCCAGAGAAGAAGATGGGAAGGGTACCATTGACAGAGGGAAAACAGCTGAATGGACCATTAACAGCAATCATGTCAACTTCAGACTTTCTGTTGGACACCATGCTCATGCTGATTCCGTGCAAGTGAACAGCACATGGACCAGGAGTCACTGAACGGCTCGAGAGGCTGTCATATGAAGAAATCAGTTAAAATGACAATGAAGGTGAAGTTAGATGCATGTACAAGACCCGATGAATTATACCGCAGCCTGGCACAAATAGGAGACTGTATAAAATGTGTGTGGATTAAAAACCAGTTGAAAGTTGTATAATTTGCAGAGGCTAGAGAAAGCATGGGAAATTAGAAGTTTCCACAGGATTTAAGCAAGAGGGAGGCCATTTGAAATTTTGGCAAAATAATCCCAAGAATCGTGAGCTCAAAACCAGAATAGACAGGACACAGTGCACACACATGTGTGTTAAGTGTAGCTCTTTCTTGGAAGTGGAAGGACCAAAGAGCAGTGGTCCGGTAGCTAGGAGGATCACAAAGTCAAAGTAGCTTGGCGTTTGTTTCTTTTGTATAGTTTTGCTACTTATTGATTTTCCACCAGGAAAAGCAGGTATGACTTTATATACACCATGAAAAGAGTCAGTGGACATAAGAACTTTGAGAGTGGGAAGACACATAGTAAATATGCAATGGAGCAGGATGTCTGAGAAGGCAAGAGAGGACAGTTATGAAAAAGAGAAGTCTATTGCAGTACTCCTCAAACAAGGGGAGACTTTACCTCCACTCGAGGGGACGTGCGGCCAGATCAGGAGTCATTCCTGGTTGTCAGAGTTATTATCGGCATCTAGTGAGGAGAGATCAGGATGCTGTTAAACATCTCACAGTGCACGGGACTGCCTCTCACAATGAAGAGCTGGATGGAGCTGAGGGGGCTAGCGCTAATCTCCCAGATGATACGCACTAATAGGAAGCAGTAGGAAGTAGAGGCAGTCTTAACTGAAGTCCTCTATTTCCTGAGAAAAACGGAGGAAGGTCCTGGGACTGGGGAGTGGGGTGCAGTAAGGTCCCTAGGTGCAGTCCCAGCAGACCCGGGGAACCAGCTTTCCGGCTGGGAATGTGGACCTGGACTTGCCTAAAGGATAGAGATCGGCATCTTTTTGACACTGCTGTCTGAGCAACACTGGGTCAAGCTCCTCAGAGCAGGAAAAAGCATACTCCTCCCCAGTCTCCAGCCGGGTAGCTGGTCAACCTGAGTCTTGGCTATAAACCCCCCAGATGGCTGGAGCAGGGCGTGCAGGGGGCACAGAAACATGAGTCTGAAGGACACACCTCTCCTTTTCCTCTTCAGGAGTTTCAGAGCTCACTCGGTGAGGGGCAGTCACAGAGAGGCCAAAGCCAACCTCTTCACTCCGAATCCTGATTCATGCCCCTTTATTCAAATTCCGCTGATCTTGAGCCACTGCTGTCTTCGGCACCCCACACTAGAGAGAGCAGGGGATACACAGATTCTCAAAGTCATGGCCCAGATGTTAAAATTAGGGAAAAAAGAGTGAAGGGTATCCAGGATCTCTCTGGATTGTTCGTTATGACCATATGTGAATCTTCTATTATCTCAAAGATTTTAAAGATTAAAACAAATATACACACCTGCATAGCATCTATTGGCACTTTCGGGCAGTCCTGTAAACTGTTTCTATGCAACCACTAGTTTAGTCAATCAACAAACACAGTCATCACGTGCTGTATTTCGGGTCCTGGGAGACGGATGTGCATTCAATCTTTAATGAGAATAATGAAGTTGATATTTTGGCTCTTTCCATTTGAATAAAATGAGCCCAACACCCCATATCTAGTAAGTTACAGGTTTCAATTTGAAATGTAGTTCACTCTGTGCATGCATGTGTTTCTTCTTCTGCTCATTTATCCTGAGTCCGAGCTGACTGAGACCTGGTTTGAAAAAGAGTCTTAAAAAAAACCATGGTAAGTTTTGAGACTTAAACCCGTGTTTCAGAGTTTAGTTGCCAAACTTGCTAAGAATGAATATTCTTTGATATGTTAATCATTCTTTCTGCTTGCTGCATCTATTTTCAGGAGCTTGCAGATAGGATGGACTCCAGGTCCGGGCAGGATCGAGGCTTTTCTGGAATCTAGTCTCTAATCTTACTTCAATATTAATAATCATTTTGCCACCACCAGTGTCTTCTTTGATTTGATTAAAAGAATTTCAATTTCATTAGCCATTAAAGAATCATGAGCAAATCATTGCCAACATTTACGCAGAATTCAAGATCGACCAGGCAATGTCAGTGTGGGTTGTTCTTTTTAAATCCCAGGTGCTTGCATTAAACTCCATTTTTCTCATCTTCTTTCCCCAAAATAAACTCTCAGTGCACTTCATCCACTCCAGAAAACAAAGCATCTGAGCACAGCATCCTGAGAGGGCATTCCTTTGGTACACATTGGGTTGGACACCACTTCTGTGTTTGAAAAGAGTGAACGTCTTTTTTTTTTTTTTTTAAGATTTTATTTATTTATTTGAGAAAGAGAGAGAGAGATCACAAGTAGGCAGAGAGGCAGGCAGAGAGAGAGGAGGAAGCAGATGATGTGGGGCTTGATCCCAGGACCCTGAGATCATGACCTGAGCCGAAGGCAGACGCTTAACCCACTGAGCCACCCAGGCGCCCCAAGACTGAACCTCTTTCATTCAGATTCCTGACGAACTATTTCATTATTCTGGGCAAGAAATTTCAGAATGCAGCCATCTCCGCCTCCCTGCTGGTGAGCTGGGTGTACAAATGTTCCATATGTTTGTGCTAAACTCACACCCCACTACATTCAATTTAAAGGACACAGAGAAAAACCTTCTCCCTGCAATTGTCTCTTTTTGTGGTTTGTGGCCAAGTTCCATTACCTGTTGAACCCTAGCAACCAGGAAGTGTTGGTGCATATCACAGATGATCCTAGGGGAAGAGCCCTGGCACAAAACAGCTTCTGGAGGACCCGCATGGTGCAGACTCTGCCCCCTGGAGTTACCAGCATCCCCTGTCTAACTGCTGTCCCAGCACTTGTGCAAACTACTGCATTTTTCTGCAGTAATATGTCATCATTAACCATATGTCTTCTTTCCACCACTTTTTTCCCAGCAATTCACCGTCATTAATTTTCAGTACTCTTTCCTGAAGACAGTTGGCTCCCATCCAAATGTAATGAGGTTGAGATTCGTAAAGTTCGATAATTGTCAGGGGCAGAATATAAATGTAATAAAAAGCACATTCCTTTTTTTTTCCTTTCTTTCTTCTTTTTTTTTTTTTTTTTGTCTCTCAGTCAAATAGGCTGATGATGGTCATCTCTGTGAACTCCATTTGAGTTGGGATTATCAGGGTCACAAAGAGCCTTTAGCTCAATACCAATCAACTGGCAGTCATATTTGATGAATGCTAGGAACATATTAATAATAATTAATGAATTCCATCAATTTTCTGGGGTTAAATTATATCTGCAAAGAAATGCATTATTCAATTTAAATCGACACGTATTTATCAAATTCCTGAAGTGTGACAAATACGGTATGAGACTCTATAAAAACAAATCATTCATAAATGTAGGGTCCTACTTTCAAAAGATGTCTGGTCATGTTGGGGAGAAGAGTTATCCCAATGATGCAGTGCCCTCAGCTCAGGAAGTTCCCAGAAGATTATAGAATGATTGTCTCTTTTTTTATAACAGGATCCAGAGATTATTTTCAGTATAGCACGGTACCTTACATTTTATCCTCTTATGATTATTGAGCACTTGACATACTTGACATATGGCATGGGCATCCAAAGAGCTGGACTGTTTTGTTTTATGTCATTGTAATTACTTTAAGATTTAAAGAATCTACTACTCAATCAGTTACTGGAAAACATTTATATTTGTGACAATTGGGTATGTGGATCTACTTTTGCAACTGCAATGAACATGAAATCCTAGATATAGATAATGTATTCCCTATAAAAGCATAGTATCTGGATTGAGATGTGCTAAAAATATAAAATAACACTCGTGTCTACGGTTTAGCACCAGGGAAATAGAAGGTAAGTTATCTCATTAATAAATGTTTTATGTTGATTGCATGTAGAAATGACATATTGGGGCGCCTGGGTGGCTCAGTGGGTTAAAGCCTCTGCCTTCGCTCAGGTCATGATCTCAGGGTCCTGGGATCGAGCCCCGCATCAGTCTCTCTGCTCAGCAGGGAACCTGCTTCCTCCTCTCTCTCTGTCTGCCTCTCTGCCTACTTGTGATCTGATCTCTCTCTCTGTGTCAAATAAATAAATAAAATCTTTAAAAAAAAGAAAAAGAAATGACATATTGGATACACTGAGTTACATGAATGCATAAATTAAATTTACCTTTTTCTTTCACTTTTTTAAAAATATAACTATTAGAAAAGTTTACGTTGAGTTGGGTGGTGCTGGACCCTTAGGGTGGTGTTGACCATGCTGTTCAAATGAAGGTCATGCATCTCTTTGCTATGGTGAATCACACCCAGGCAAACCCATCACACCTTGGCCCTCAGCAAGAAAATTTCTGCATGCCTCATATCTCAGAAACCCTGGTACCTAGGGCCAGAAGCAGAGCCTGGAACTCGCCTGCAGGTCCACGGGTTACCCCTAAGTGGTGCAAGGCCTTAGATGAAGACATCAGCTTACACAAACGAAACTCATCTTTACACAGAGACAGACCTAACCCAGACCTATCAAATACCCTATTTAAAATCAGAGAAAAAAGTTAATGACAATCTAAAGGCCAAGACATTGGTGTCACATGCTACCTTCCACAAAACAAGTTAAAATTTCATGTCAAAGGAAACTACTGATGGAGTGGAGGGGGGGGGGCTGTATTTCCCTTGGGAAAATCCCTAAACTTCATGTGGCAAAGACAGGTATTTCCACAGGCAAAATCCTTTGGGAAAATGTGCCATCCTTATCAGAGTGGAAATTGCTGGTTGAGTCGCCTGCTTAGGCAAGAACTAATGCGGCTGTTTGGAAAGGGTTTATCGATTGATTTTGCACTAACAATGGTGGCTCTGGTGAGCACGGACACCGCCCTTGCCCTTGAAGGCAAGGCAACAGCCCCACCTAGTGGTCATTTCGTCAAGTTGTGCACAGTCTGACAGATCATAAGCAGCCCTCAGTGTACACAACTTGGCAAGCTTGTCCCTGCCCATTATTTATACTCCAGCTGTGATCGTGCCATCTGGGAATCTGCAGCATAAACAAACAAATTAAAGAGTACAGCACGTATTCAAAATATTTAGAGAGTTATAATATCATGGCTTTATTAAAGGAACAATTTTAATTGAGATTTCGTGTGTTTGGAAATTGTCTCTGGTTAATCCAGGCAGGCTTCCAGGAGGAGGGCAAATCCTAGATTGGTGATTTTTATAGTGAGAGCATGGAAGTAGATATTGATGAAAGAGGCATTGCCTTTGCATCAGGTTAAAACACCAGTTATTTTTGGATCAGGCATTTATTCCCTTATGCTGTATTACATATCAAAATTGGATTTGGTAAAGAGATAAATAAGAAGTATTTTTTTTAAAGCAGGATGCATAGGTATTCAACTTATTCATTCGACACATGGAAATATGAGAGATTTATTATTTTTAGGCTCTAGAGTGGAAGAGAAAGAGACTGGCTAGGAAGGTCAGAGAGGTCCCTGGCCAGTCAGGTGTAATATGTAGAAGCTACATATTTTATGGGAATATTCAAATAAGAGATGAAATCATAGACTTTCAGCATGTTAAATTTTAGATGAACAGACTTTACAAATCTTAATCTTTATGATCACAGAGTTAGCACCCAAAGGCCATAAAATCATAGGATGCCAGAATCTTAAAATCGTTTAGCTGTAAAGCTAGTTTTAGAAAACTCTAGAAAGCAGATACTCATTTTTCCTAGAGCCAGTCACAGGGACAGAGTTCGGGGACATACTTCCACCAGAGTTTCACAAATAAATAACTCCATCATTTTCTTAGGAAGAAAATGTGTGTTTCTCCTGAACCACATTCTTGCAATGTTCTCTATCAGATAAAGACATGAACATTGGGGATCTCTAGGGATAATTTCAGTAAGAGAAATTCAGATTAGGGGAGCAATCGGTTCCTTGAGTTATGAGAACATAGGAAGGCCAGTGCTGTTGGCATTATTTCATTTTGGGTGGGAGAGGGGTTACTTTGATAAAAAGCCCTCTCAGAAAAAGTGAGTTGGCACTCACACCTTGCGTATTAAGATCTATCTTTAAAAGAAAATCTTCCTTGTTATTATTCACTGGACTTAACCTTTGTACTATAAGCATCACTTCAACTCATTCTCTGTACATGATGAGGACATGAGGAAAAGCATTCGAGGAACCAGGGGGTGAGTTCAGATCTTGGGTTGACCAGGTACCACACATTTCATTCCATTCTCGTTTAACGCATGACAACCTTGCAGCTGAGACTTAGCATCTCTGGTTTTCAGGACAGAACACTGAGAGGCGGAATAATTAACCATGCTGCCCCAGATGAAATAGAGAGCAAATGCAGACCCAGGACACTCCCCTCGATCTATCCTATTGTAAAACACTCTTTGTAAAATTAATTAGATACTATTTAATGACAGAAACTGCATTTGAACTTCTGCAGTGTGCATCTACTCTGTGTTGTAACTTTACATACAATAATGAATTCAACTATATTGCCCTAACAATGTCACCTCGAGGTGGCCATGTTTCCCCCTCATTTTAATGATGAGATGTGAGGGTCAGAGCATCTAGGCAGGCAAGAGACACACGCCCTGTGGTGAAGACACAATTCCGTAACTGTGCTTCTCATGTCAAATCCCTGGGCTCTGTTCACTGAAATCTTTCTGATAAATAAACACTATATGAACCCATTTTATTCTGTTCTGGACTGCTCCTCTTGGTCTGTGTTAAGTTCCCTCATTTCCTTCAAATCTGACAAATTAACAGAAAGGAAAATATAATGAAGAACAGTCTTCCTCTGATGCTGTTCTTGAAAGCCAGCAAAATTGAATTGAAGAAAGAACCGAATGTGGTCTAAGCTTTGCAAAGCCTCCTCTTTTGGTTCCCTGTTTCCATATTCTTAGAGCCTTATTGGAACCCCAGTGAGATTATAGAAAACGCTGGCCTTTTTTCCACGGACAGTTGTTGGTTCTGTCATTTTCATCCAAACACCTTAGTCATAAGTGATTGGATTTCCTCACTACAGAAGAACTGGCATTTTTATGATAATGAAGTTGAGTACAGGAAACCATTTGACATTAAAGGTGCTTTGCAAATATATTATGAAAATCTGGTTTAGAAGAGTGTATTAAGGAACAGAGTGAGGGCTTAATTTTCAAGAAACATACTGAAATGTCCAGAGGGTACCAGCTCTCAAATCATCCCTGCTTACCTGAAATGCAGATATTTTTTCCTAAAAGGTGGCCTTTGTTTTAAATTTCAAATTCATTTCACATTTTCTTTTTTTTTTTTTTTTTTTTTTTTTTGCCACATACCAGAAAAGCAGCAACTTACTTTCAGATACAACAAAACCCCAGGAAACTAAAACTAAAACAAAGCAAAACTAGAACATGAATTTTGTTTGTTTGTTAAGAAAAGAGAAGGGCTCATCAGCTAGAGGAAAGAACATCCATAAATACACAAGGAAGGAGAGATACATAATGTGTAACCACTGGTTTTATTTAAATAAATTATTTCCAGACGTCTGGTATTTTCAACAAAAGATATATATCTAACCGGGCCACTGTCTGGTGGGATGGAAGTACCAGGAAACTGTAGCAAAACTATGATTTAGAGTCCAGATTCAATATGATATTAGGCCACTGATTTATTTAGATGTTCACATATACGCTTGATCCTCATCTGAATTAGGTCTTGAAGTCCGGATAGAATTTGAGTAGAAATAATCAAGGGAACTAATTGTTTAGTTTAAATGAGTTATTTTTAGTAATTTATCATTATCAGAAACAATCAAGTGTAGGTGCTCACTGAGAAATACAAGATACATGGCATTTTGAAGGAGTTTAGGATGGGGTCATTTAAAAGCATGTGTGTCTAGGAGTGTACAGAAATTATTGGGGAGAATATAGAGAAAGTCTTAAAAATGGGGATGTTGAGGAAAGGGGTTGGGTATAGTCAAAAAATGAAAGAAAAGGGTATGCCTTCACATTTATAGTTTATAATTCTGTAATCTATGAATTTTTACAAAGATAAATAGATTATATTATAAAAACATTAATTTGGGGAATATTAAAGATCTTTGAATCTATAAAACATCTTAAAATGTACCCAGTCTAATTATACATATATAAATTCTGTGTTTCTCTGTTATCTCTCTATCCTTGATTGCTTGGTAGTATTTACCAGAAAAAAGAAAATTGGTCTGGAGTTTTCATTTTGGGAAGGTTTGGTAACAAATTGAACTTTTTTGGTAAGATAGCAATTGTCTTATATCGATTCTTCTTATATCATTTTTGTTTTTTTGGTTTTTTTTCAAGAAACTTGTCCATATGATCTAAGCTGTCAAATGTGCTTCTATAAAATTGTTGATGTATTGTCTTGTTACTCTTTTACTATTCATAAAATGTATAGTAATTGCCTCTTTCTGACTCTTGTTTTTTATTTTTAAGATTTTATTTACTTATTTGACAGAGAGAGAGAGAGAGAGAGATTACAAGTAGGCGGAGAGGCAGGCAGAGAGAGAGGGGGAAGCAGGCTCCCTGCTGAGCAGAGAGCCCAATACAGGACTCGGATCTCAGGACCCTGATGCCATGACCTGAGCCGAAGGCAGAGGCTCAACCCACTGAGCCACCCAGGCGCCCCTCTTTCTGACTCTTGTATTGATGAGTTGTGTTCCTTCTTTCTGTGGTCGGCTTAGTCCGGTAATTCCCTCCAAGGTACTGTTGATGGTAGGTCCTGTTTGTTCTCTATGTCGTTCTTGTCTTCTATTTCAGGTTTATTTTATTTATTTTTTTCTTTTACTAGCATGGATGTCTAGGGCACTGATTTTATATCATTATTTTCTAATATAAGCACTTTAGAGCTCTAAGTTTCCTCCATGTTAGCTGTATTTATCCTACCATTCATAGTATTTTCCAATTCCCCTTGTGATTCATTTTCCATCAGTAAGTTATTGAGAAGTATGTTGCTTAATTTCCAGATATTTGAGAATTTTGTAGATATCTTATTGTTACTGATTTCTAAATTACCTCCATTATGATGAGAATATATTTTGTATGCTTAAAAAAAATGTTAGTTCTTGTTTTGTGATCCATCATGGAACCATCTCAGCAAATGTGCCATCTGCTCCTTAGAAGGCTGTGCGTTTAAGGTTGGTTGGCTATAGTGATCCATGCATTTCAATTAGACCAAAGCAGTGGATAGTGTTCCTCAGATTTTGCTTGTCACTACTGATGTTTTGTTGTTATATCCATCACTGACAGAGTGGTATTGCCATCAGCTACAATAACTGTGGAATCCTCTATGTCTCCCTTTAATTCTGTCGAGTTTTCTTTATTCGATTTGAGACTTTTTTATTAGGGACATGGATAATTATAATGCTTGTAAATTCCTGATTAATTGCTCCTTTTATCATCACGAGGTGTCCCTCTTTATCTCAGTAAAACACTTTCTCAGTGTCTGTTACCTCATACTAAACTAGCCAGCCACCCCTTTTATGCTTCCTACTCCTGATGTGTCTTTGGCCGTACATTTTCTGTCAGCCTCTCTGTGTCTTTGTAATCAAAACATCTCTTGTAGGAAGCTTAGAACAGGGTCTTGTTTGTCTGTTCTCTGCTGTCTATCTCTGCCTTGCATTTAGAATTTTTAGAGAATTAAAATACTGTGTAAATGTTGATATGCTTGGGTTTCAGTCTGTCATTTTTATTATTTGTTTTCACTTTGCCCTCTGTTTTTTGTTTGTTTGTTTTTTGGTTCTTTATTCCCCATTGTCTTCTTTGTATTGGATTATTTGAATCACTTTTAGTATTCCATTTTAACTTTTCTATTGGCATTTTGGTTGTTTCTTTATTTTTGTTGGTTGCTCTAGGGATTATATGTTATGCATATTTAACTTTTCACATTCTACTTAGAGATAATATTAAAATAAAGTGTTGGAAACTTGAAATTATATGAGTCCTTTTTACCCCCTTCACATAAATGTGCTATATTTCTATGCCTTAAAAACACCACCTGAAAATGTTATACTACTTGTTTGAAGGTGCACACATAGTTTAAAGAATGCAAGAGGTGAGAGTTTTTCATATCTACCCAGATGTTTACCATCTCTTCTATTCTTCTAGTCTCAGAGACTCGTGTTATCCTTGGTTATTTCTCTTCAGCTTCAAGAACTCTTTTTAGAATTTATTTTTGAAAACATCTGTAGGTGATATATTCTTTAGTTTTCCTGTTCATCTGTTTTTTTTTTGTTACTTTCTGTCTCAAAGAATATTTTTGCTTAATACAGAATTCTGTTGTGACACTGCTTTCTTTGACTAATGATAACATGTATTTTTTTCAGTCTTTTAACCTCCATGCTTTATGATGAAAAATTCACAGTGATTCAGCTCTGTGTCTCCTTCATGTAATAGATCCTTTAGTTGCTTTCAAGATCATCATTATAGCTAATGGTTTAGCAGTTTAATAAGATATGTCTAAATATGATTAACTATGTATTGTGTTTGAGGTTTATGGAGCTTTTTTTGTCTATATATTTAAATCATTCAGAAAATTTGGAAAAATTTTAGCTACATTTTTTCATTTTTTTTCAACATTGATATATTGGTCTTCTATTTTAGTGATCCCAATGACACATGTGTTAGACATTTTGAAAAATTCCCATAAGGCCCCTTCACCCTGTTATTTTTGTCCTATATTTTTCTCTGAATGGATAATGCCTGTTGGCCCATCCTCGAGTTCATTGACTTTTTTTCTCTATTATCTCTATTCTGATATTGAACCCATCTAGGGGAATTTTATTTCAGATTCTGTATGTTTTAGTCTAATATTTCCACGTGGTTATTTTAAAAATAGTTTCTGTTTCTGAGCTGAGAACTTCACTGTTTTCATTGAATTTGAGCATGTGTCTCTTTACCTCATAGAACATGGTATTAATAATTATCTTGAAGGTTTTGGGTTTTGTTGTTGTTGTTGATAATTCCATGGTTATTTTAAAAATAGTTTCTGTTTCTGAGCTGAGAACTTCTCTGTTTTCATTGAATTTGAGCATGTGTCTCTTTACCTCATAGAACATGGTATTAATAATTATCTTGAAGGTTTTGGGTTTTGTTGTTGTTGTTGATAATTCCATTATCTGAGTGGTACATTTTTTTTCATTTGAGAGCTGTTTCTTTTTCTTCTTTTTTTGTATATTAAGTAAATTTGAATTTCATGTGGACACTGTGAATGTTGCATCACCTGAGTACTGGGTTCTATCGTAATCCCTTGGAAAATCTTGTTTTGCATTAGCAGACAGTCAATCCAGACAGGCTCAGAGCACAGAGGCTGTCTCAGCCTCCATCTGCAGTAGCCCAAATCTCATCTCAGGTTCCAAACTTTCTTTTGCAGGTGTGGGGCTTATTTATATATTCCTAGAATGGAGGGGTGACCTGCTTGTCAAGGGTTCAATTCTAACACCAGTTCAGTTCTCTAAGCCTGTCATAATATTGCTCTGTGTCGTTTCCATGCATGCATAGTTCTGGAGTCAGTTTAGGATTGAACAGTGGTCCAAATTTCAGTTCAGCTCCATAGGACTTTGTTGTCCTGAATCATGAGGCAGAAAATCCTGAGAAAAATGCAAAAAAAGCATGAAAGGCCGATGAGGAGTCTATCCACACAGTCACAAAATCAACTGGATGGGTAGGAAGTGGCAGGAAAGAAAATAGAACCTACATTATGATGAAAAGGAGTTTGGACTTCATCTTATAAACAGAGGTGAGTGATACTGTGTTTTCAAAGAGAAAAAAGAGGGGCACCTGGGTGGCACAGTTGGTTGGGCGACTGCTTTCAACTCAGGTCATGATCCTGGAGTCCTGGGATCAAGTCCCGCATCAGGCTCCCAGCTCCCTGGTGGGTCTGCTTCTCCCTCTGACCTTCTCCCCGCTCATGCTCTCTCACTCTCTCTCTCAAATAAATAAATAAAATCTTAAAAAAAAAACAAAGAGAAAAGGAATAGATGTTTTAAGATGAAGCATATAATACATTTTTAAAAATTTCCTGAGCACCTAGCATAGTGAACTTGTCCTAGAGTCATTCAGGAAATCTCTCCCCACCTCCTGCTTGGTGGCTGGTACCCCACTGGCTCCTCAGAAACACACTGTGGTTTACGTCCTGACACCACTGACACATGAAGTGGGGAAGGGAGACGCTGTATTCATAAAGCAGGGCTTCTAATGTGTATCATAATGATATTCTTTACACTCATCCTATTTGTTGATATTACATGATTATGAAACAAAGCTCTGGCTTCATCTTGCTTTCTGCTATGAAATTCAAACTTACTTGTGGAGAAAAAAAAATAAAGAAAATGATTTTTCCCCGAGAATATCAATGTGTTCCAGGCAAGCCTGAGCATCTCATAGGAAGTACAAAATCAGTCCTCAAATGAAGTCTTAGTGACAGCTTTCCACGCATGTGGCGTTAGTCTGCCTCTCCTGTGGATGTTAACCTCCGTTACACCTTAAGCTGTGGCCATTTAGGAGCATGTGTGCGTGCGTGTATGTGTGTGTGTGTATTCACACTTAAGTACGGAGTGCAATTTCCAAAGATTTTCGTAAAGACACAGAGACTTAAAGTAGTTCATTTTGTCCAGTTCTGTTATTAAAATGGATTTTAGAGTCTGCTAAAAGCAATTCTGAGGCTAATTAAAAATTTAATAAATAACCATAATATATTAAAAGTCAAATTATAATAGTGTGATGTTATTGAATTAGGGCAAATACACTACACAGGGAACCTTTAATAAATTATGCATGAGCCTTTCTAAATTGCTTCCCTCAATTTGGACAGTGCCAGAGATTAAAGAGTACAGTGTAATTTAGTTTCTAGTTTGAGGGCATAGTGGGAAGAGGAGAAGCACAGCTGATATTAGTTCCAGTGTATTTTAGTATTAATGTCTTACTCCATAATTGTGTTTGAGAACACTGTTTATTTATTTACTTTCTTACTTACTTACCCATTTCCCTATTTATTTTACTCATCGTGCAATGCTCTGGACAGAAAATGAACTGCAACAGAACTTAAAATAAAAAGCTTTTTTGGAAAGAAATGTGTTTTCCCTTCAAATCTTATCCATCTCTCATGCCTCTTTTTTTTCACTCTTAGATTTATATTTTTAAAGGTTTTTATTTATTTTATTTTAGAGAGAGAGAGACTGAGCATGTGCAGGTGGCGAGGGGGAAGGGCAGAGGGGGAGCGAGAGAATCCTCAAGCAGGATCCCCGCTGAGTGGGGAGCCCAAGGCCAGGCTTGAGCTCGTGACCTTGAGATCATGACCTAAGGCAAAATCAAGAGTCAGATGCTTAACCAGCTAAGTCACCCAGGTGCCCCATTCCTACATTTTGGGGGGGAGCCATCTGTTTCAAGCTTTCAAAAAGCAGCCATAATGTTACTTGATGATGTAACAATCAGAAATAGAGCATCGTTATTCTTTTATATACAAGACAGAAGATATGTAGGTCTGTAGGTATATAGATCTGTCTATCCATCATCCATCTATCTTATCTATCTATATCTATCGTCTGTCTCCTCCCCCTCCTAGCTGCCCACCAAGGAAAGATTTCTCAACTAGTCAGAATCAAATACAATGAGGTGAATGGCTTACACAGGCTGCTTAATTACTCAGTGGGCTCTTGCTGAGCACGGAGCAAAGTCTCAGGGGTATGGAATAGGGACTCCCTCTGCTATGGGAGAGCGGAGCTGGTGGTAAGAACCAGGTAGCAGCTTAAACATGTCAACTCAGAAGTGGAAGCACAGAGATGCTGATTAAACAGTTTCCTCAAGAAAATACATTTGCTGTTGCTTCAATTTAACTTCGCAGTAAGTTAAGATGTAAGCATCAGCCCAATTTTTCAGTTCATCTGCATTCTAGTGTTCGTGTTCATGCCCCGCTGAATCCCAGCTGTGCTCTGCACACTCAGAGCTGGATGTAAGCGGGCTCCGTGTTCTCATTTACCGGGGACCCGCACTTCTCTGCCAGCGACATCTGTGTGCGGCTCTGGGGTGGGTCCAAGCTTCTTCACCAGGACCTGAGCCCTTGTCCTCTCTGAAGTGACGATTAAAGCAATCCGAGGATTCAGGCCACTATCAGCAGTTTCCTCAAGGCTAAGTTTAAAAAATATCGTGGTTGGGCCTTCCTGGTGAAAACAGTTGGCTTCAAAGGCAGAGAAAGGCAAAACCTTGCTTAGTACAGATCTACTGATATAAAGGTTTGCAGTATGGCAAGATTCTAGAAAATCAAACAGACTCTAATGAGTCCTTGTGGCCACGGCATCTAATACAGTGTGTGACACCTTGCATGGCCTGGGTAAATATTGGTAAAAGAAAGAGGTAGCATGCATAGGAAGACACAAAAATTCCCTCCTTCGGGTAGATGCTATTTTCGGGAGAAGAAGCACACAGATACCATCTCGACAACAGGAACGACCTCAGGACACACAGCTTATCGTTCTAGCGAGCTACTTCCACCGTACCCTAAGCACCAGCCACCACCAAACCCAGTGGCTTGTGAAGGGAAAGCATTTTTTCTCTGCCTTTAGTATTGGTGACTCAGTTGGGCTTTGGCATATATCCAGGCTGTAAACTGGGTCCAGGTCTACCCGTTTGTCTTGTTCTTATAAAATTACCGACAGAACATGACATGATCTTTTCAAGGTAATGACAGAAGGACAGAAAGGCAGGGCTGAGTACACAGACACATTTGAAGCCTCAGCTTTTGGCCGTGTGAGCCAGTGTCTCAGTACAAAGTCGAACGATAAGAGAAACATATTCTACCGCCACCAGGCCCCTCCAGGGTACGGATGCATAATCGTCCTGTGCTATTGGGAATAAAGAGTCGTGACAATATGTATTGGGAACTTAATTTATAAACTAAAATACCTAAAAAGGGAAGTTATCTGGAAATAAGTTAGCAGAGAGAATCAGCATGATTTTTTTTTTTAAGAGCACTTTCTAGATTTACTCTTTTACTCCTCATGGCAATAGTCACATAAAGAGATTGTGCCTTTTGCTTGAAAAAATGTATTATCCTCCTTCTTTTAAAACAAGATTAAATTTCAGTAATTACCTCAACAGTTCACCTGCCAAAGCCAGAAACAGAATGCTCACACAACCCTGGAATTTCATGACGAAGCCTGGTGTCTCCCATTGCTATCTTTGTCTCCTCGGGAAACATATTTAACCCTTGTCCCCATTTAAACAAAAATATCTAATAATCTGCACTCTCAGACGTTATGTTTAGCGTTTAAAGCACCTGACACACAGCAGTGGCTGAAGAGTTGTCAGTTTCCAAAACCCGCGGCGGAGAGGAAAATCTCTGCTCGACTCGAGAATTCATGCTTCTGGCGAGGATGGAATATGGCTGGATGCATGCGGCGCGGCCTCCGTTCTCAGCAGGGCCATCCTAGCGCCTGTCATGCAGCTGTTTGCCCGTGCACTCGAATCTCAGTGGTTTGATGCAGCAGGGCTCGTTTCCTTGTTTTATTTATTTTTATTTACGTATTTATGTTTCTGTGGAGGTCGGTGACACATTTCTCTGGAGACAGATCTTCAGCTGTTCCGTGGTATGAGTCTCACGTTCTCTTGGCCAGCACACTATACCCCATTTCAAGATCACATCTGTAGGGCATCGCGGGGCTGGTGAACCCATCCCCCCGAGGGCCAAGGAAGGACGGGTGAGACATGCCAGCAGTCTCTGCCACACCCAGCCCCTCCCGCCGAAGCTCCGGGTCACCCTCCACGCCTCTGTTGGCAAAACCAATATTGTGTGTGCAGCAAATTACTCTATTTGGGGCCTCCAGACACAAGAAGAAGGCATTTCCCAGACTTTTTACATTTTCGAGGGATTTGGAAGGGTTTGGGAGGACTGGTAGACCAGGAGTATGGTAAGTGCTCAACAAATACCAGTTATTTTTTTTTTTTCCTGGAAATAGAATGTAACCCACATCTCCTGTTTCCAGAATGTTCCACTGCATTTCCCAGGGAGCTATTTAGGGGACTTTTCACCTCAGAGCTTTTTATGCATTGTGACAGATTAATATTCCAAGCCAACACAGACCACACCACTGTTTAGTTCATAAACTCCAGTGGCTTGTTATTGCCTAAAATAACTGTGATTTTTTCAGACTATGACTTTTGCTCTGCATGAACTTACCAGACCAGCCTCTCCATGCTCTGGTCTTACTACCCCTCGCACACCACGGACCCTACACAACCCTTCCCTCCCCTCAGGCCACTCCTTCCCTGGGCTCCACCCGCCTCCCTCCTGGGTTCTTAGGCTGTCTTCACCTACAACACCCCTCCCTGGCTTCCTGAGCAAACCCCTTTAGTTTGAGTTCTGTCCAAATCATGTTCCATGCAGTGTTTCCATTCCTGCCACCACCGCAACAGGAAAATATCATCTGTTCTTCCTCTGGAAGCCCACGACAATTTATGTGTGTCTTTTTCTAGCTCGTTGACTCCAACCTGAACTACCAAGGAGCTGTGTGGTTTCTTAGACCTACTTCCCTCACAGTTCTGAACATCAATTTCCCAACGAAAAAACAAGGACCAGGCCGGCCATCACTATCACAGGAATGCAGAGAAAATTACGTGAAATAATTATGTAAACATCTTCCAACCACCCCCAGGTCCATCCCATTCTACCACTTTCCTAGACAAAGAGATCTCTTAAGGTGGGGAATGTGTCTGATTCTCTTTAAGAGACATAACCCATATTAGCTCTCAATAATGTTATATTAGGGAATTTAATTCAAATGTCTCTGCTAAGATACATTTTTGAACTATGGTTCAAACTATTGGTCTTTTACTGCATGTCTCAGGTAGACACTGCTTTTGTCCCCTGAGCTCCCCTGAGACTTTATCTCAGGTGCCAAGTTTAATGAGAAACTCTATTCCCTTCTTGCAGTTTATGGTACAATGTCTTTTGGGGATGTTAAACAAGACAAAAAAAAAAAATCAGAGAAAAAAATGCTAAACTTTCAGGAAAATGGTAAAAAAGGAAAATAACTAATTCATTTCCCTTGCGTGTGTGTGGTTTTTTTCAGTTGTTCCATTTACTTATTTTTAAAGGTTATCACCTGTTTCTCTCTGGCTAAAAATAAATTAATGAAAAATTGTGTCCAGAAGGCTTTTCTTTGAAAACTCTAAAACTGCAGTCAATTATGCATGGAACTGGGGGGTTTTGAAGCTGAATAACAGCCAGAGAAAGGTAGGCATGGGGTGAAGGAGGAGGAGGAGGACGGCCCTTCTGTCTTGGTAGCAAAGTCACCTTCTTAGCACAGTTCTGACAGCTGCTGGGCTTGGTACCTATGTGACAACAATGCCCTGATTTAGCTCGTTATTTTCTCTGTAACTTTTTCCTTATCATTCTTTTTTATATAATCAGATGTTTGGAGAGAAAACAAACAAGTTAAGTCTTTCTGTCTGCCTGTGTGTGTGTGTACACACACACACACACACACACAGATGTAGGCAGGCATACATGGATGCGTCATATGGGTTTCTCTCTGCTTTATCCAGCCGGGGGTTTGGCACAGTGATGCTCATGTCCCAGAGGCTCATGACACCACATGAGTTTCCGCTGCATTGGAACCCTCTCTCCACCCCCTTTTCACCCTCCTACCCAGTGCACTCCACACCCATGATCAGTACCATCTCTCCTGTGCACAGACGTGTGTCTGTAGCTGCACGATGGAGATTGCAGAGGCACGAGGAGCCAAGATAGGACAGAAGGAGTGTGGGACACTGTGGCCTCCGACTTCTTCCACTTCCCAGTGACCTGGATAGCACGGGCCACACAGTAGAAGGCAGAAGCCATTGCAAATATTCTGGAGAGATTTTCATACTCTGGCCATTTGTCCAATTTTGTCAGGCCCAAGGGATCAAATGAGGCATCGAGAGGAGAACATGTTTCTTCATCCAGCAGCAGGGGGCCAGGACCCTGCAGAAAGGAAATTCAGGACAGGTGGGCACTGAAGGCAGGGCAGAGGGGTGGTCTGTCCTGAAGATGGGCCACCAGAGGTTTCCTTGTCTTGGAAAATGTAGTAAAAAGAATACCATGAGCCTGACCAAATGTCAGTCTGCCTGAGAATCACCATGGACAGAAATTCTTAACATCAGTGATGAGATACTCTTCCTTGAAACAAGCAAATGAACAAACTCTTTTTATTATTATTATTATTATTTGCCCCAGGGGTATGGGTCTGTGAATCATCAGGCTTAGACCTTTCACAGCACTCACCATAGCACAAACCCTCCCCAATGTCCATAACCCATCCACCCGATCCCTGCCCTCCCACCCCCCAGTAACCCTCAGTTTGTTTTGTGAGATTAGGAGTCTCTTATGGTTTGTCTCCTTCCCAATGGGATTGGGATGAACAAACTCTTGATTCAAGCCTTGCACAACTGCTACACCTCCTGGACTCCTAAGCACACACACAGCACCACACATCACACACGTTCACACACATATATTTGCTTCAAATTAGCACATTCTTATGACTTACCTTTAAATAAACACTGCACTCTATATACAAGTCAGCCCTTTGGAGGCTCAGTGATTGAATCAGACTCTGACATGCACATGGGCTCAGCGACACAGGCTTCCTTCACGAAGAAGTTGGTGAAGTTTCGAACTCATCCAAGCGTGCTTTGGGTGCAGTCTGGGTCCCTAGCCCTGTGGCACCGCCAGGTGTTTCCATGTTAGAGCAGATTCTTGGTGACCCATGATCGCACAGAGAGTGCAAAGACAAGGATAGGTAAGTGTGTCCGGGCGCAGCTCTGGCCTCCGCGGCGAGTACTCACAGCATCTTGTGTTTTATGTTTAAAGCAGCAAAGCAGGGAAAGAATTGGGAGGGGTGAGGTTGCTGCTTGGTGAATGCAGGTTTTAGTTCTGAATCTACTGAAAGCATTTACAGAATTTAGTAACATTTTAAAATTGAATGTTGGTCTTCTTTTTTGATTAATTGTTTAGAACTAAAGAATACAGAAAAGAAGGATCATTACTATGATTTTTTTTTTCAAAATGAAGAGAAAATGGCAAAGACCTTTCAAACGCCATGGCTGGAGGTCATCCTGAGCCGATTCAATGTCCCTGACCATAGAACTGCCCTGACGGCCAGAAGCCTGGGTCTTATGCAAACATCTCAGGACCAGACAACAGGAAACAGGCAAGAGAGGAGACATGGGGAGGGCAGTGTGGCATCAGGCCGTGACCTCCAGGGATTCCCCCAACAACTGGGGAGCCCTTTGAGAAGATCCTGGGGTTCTGACCATCAGTGACGCACCCATGCGGAGCTGCAGGCAGAAAGCAGTACCAGAAATTTTCCCGTCTATAAAAACCGTAACTACGAAGTGTCTAGATGACTGTCCCCTTCTGTCGCGGGCACAGACACAATCTCATTGGTGCTTCCCACACATCGATCAGGCTCCAAGGCCCTTTCCGTTCCTGTCACCAGGCACAGCCTTAAAACAGTTTATATACAGATAGTTAACATTTACTGGGAAATGCTATATTCCAGGTGGGCATTCTTCTAATTTGAAAGATGAAGAAACTGAAATGCAGTGAATTTGAACACCTTACCCAAGGTCATTCATGCAGGAAATGACTGTCATCGGTCTGGTGCTTAATACTCAGCCATTCAGCCATCTATTCCCTACACCCAGTCATCCTGATGACTACCATCTAACACTGTTGTATACAATATGCTATCATGACTTCCCTGTACAAGATTTACATCTTCATACTGAACCTGCACTACCTTCACTAACACGATGTTGGTGCATCTGTATTCCATGTTACTCTGCACGTGTGGAATTATGCTGCCTCCTCAGTCCTATTGCATGTGGCTCTGCAGTATTCCTACACTATGTAGTATCAGTGCGACTAATGACAATTTAAAATTCATGTCAGTTCACTTAGCAGTTGTGGTCTCCTGTGGAGTGTAAATATAGAGCACACTTAACAGGCATTCAAGCATCACTGTGGCTATTGTTGTCTTGTTTGTTTTATTTTCTACCTAATATGAGACTAGCCAAGGAAGATAATGGCTTAGAGTCTTCTCTGATCTAGGAGACTTTTCCAAGTGATCCTGTGAACTTACCAAAACAGATACCTGGTTCTCATCACCTTCCATATTCTCATAAATAAGTGTTGATTCCTGGATTTGATCCCATGCCTCAGAGCTTTCTTTATTTTTCAGTATTTTCTTTCCTGGACTTGCTTATTTAGGTTTGATTCCTCTCTCCCAATCATGACTATAAAAGCCACATTTACCATCCCACCATTCTATGCTAGAACTCCCACAATCTGTAATAAAATCATCTAGTTTGCCGTGATTCTCTCTCCCGATCTTGGCTACCAATCTCTGTAGTAGTCAGAGTAAGCAGGTTTCCGCCGTGGTAACAACCCAATCCCGTGACTGAAGAAAGCCGAGTTGCTTAGTTATGCTGCTTGGCCAACAGGTGCTTTACCTTGCTATAGTCACTATGACCCAAGAAGTTGGGGGCCCCATCTAACAAGTGTGAGAATCAAACTAGGTAAAGGGAAGGAAGCAAATTACCCACTGACTTGCAGAGCTTCCTTGTTGAAGTGACTTGTGGAAGTTCTGCTCGTTGTTATTGATCAAATCAAATCACGTCACCATGTCTGGTTTCAATAGGATGGGAAATAGCAATCCTCCTGTATGTCACTGTGAGAAGCCCTCATTTCTAGAACAATTGCCTAGCCTCCCATGAGTAGGATCACAGCTACAAACTGATGGTCCAGAGAGGGGGTGACACAACACTCAACTTTTATTTTCATGACTTTTAGCAATCTAAATTCATAGGAAAAAAATTACAAACATATACCTCGGTGCATACAATAAGCATCCACATTCTTTTTTAATATTACATCCCAAGGTAGCCAAGCTTTTCTGAAGTATGGTTTTCATAGCCCACTTAATATTCTAGGAATTATAATAATACTTTAAAAGTATATAATATTTTACCTGCTCCCCAAATTTTCAAACTTCTGCTCTTTGATGCCAATATTATATGGCTCATAACACATCTTATTGGTAGTCAGGATTGGCCATACATGGTCCAGGCTGCTTAGTAAATCAGATGTGGTATCTGCACTCTCCTTAATTAAGGTTTCTATTTCTTGCTCTATTAAAGCACCATTAGTCCATGGCATCTTAAGTTTGAAAATCTGCTGACACTGTGTTATCGAGTCAAGAAACTGCTACTGATGGAATAAAAATAGGGTCTTATAAAGGGAGAAAGACCACGAGCCCAAACTAGAGGCTCAGTGTTCAAGATCACATTTACAAAAAGGGGGGTGAGGGTGGGCCTGGCTGGATGGTGTGACCCCCAGAAATCTAGAGTAAGATTTTCCAGGGAGTAAGAGAAATAATCATAACACTGGCATGCCCCTGTCCACCTGGCTGTTATGGTAAGGGGGTCCTTCCTCTTCTGAGGGCTGCAGCCTTCTCTGAAGACAGACACGTGTTCACTTAAGCAAGGAGGTGAGGTGGCCATTTGGAAAAGAGCAGGAAGGGGCACCAGGGTGGATCATTCGGTTAAGCACCTGTCTTCGGCTCCAGTCATGATCCCAGGGTCCTGGGATTGAGCCCCAAGTCAGGCTCCCTGCTCAGTGGAGAGCCTGCTGCTTCCTCACCCTCTGTTGCTCCCCCTGCTTGTGCTCTCTCACTCTGTGTCAAACGAATAAAATCTTTAAAAAAATAAAGAAAGAAAGAAAAGAAAAGAGCAGGAAGATGTGGGCAAGGTTCTTGATATCTTATTACCACTCTCTGCATCTACCAGTTCTGGATTTCCTCCCTCCCTCCCTCCCACCCTCC
>LNAC01000270.1:83680-147853 GCA_002007465.1 Ailurus styani | reverse complement strand
CCTTCCTTCCTTCCTTCCTTCCTTCCTTCCTTCCTTCCTTCCTTCCTTCCTTCCTTCCTCGTCTTTTTCATTTCAACTAATATTTCAAATATCCTCTCTGTGCCAGACTCTGTTTTAGGTGTCTGGTTCCTGGGCACCAGCAATGAACACAACAAACTAAGCAAACTTGCCCTCTTGGAAATGTTCATAAAGACATGATGCACTGTCATATATATGTGTGTACGCACACACACACACACACACACACACACACACACATATGAGACCAAGCAAGACCAAGCAAAGAAATGTATGTTGTAGCCTGAATGATACTAACTGTGAGCAACAATAAGGCAAGATAAGGGGTAGACATGATGGGGGAGAAGCTGCTCCCGCGGGAAGGGCCCCTGTACGGAGATGCGAGATGAACAGATACCGAGAGAAGGGGATAAAATAGCAATTGTGCAGATGTTCTGGGGAAGAAACTTTCAGGCAGAGAAAATATCAAGGAGGGAGGTGGGAAGGGTCTTCATAGGTTCAAATGAGAGCAAAAAGTCAGGAACATCTGCAGCCAAACGAACGTGGCCGTCCTAAGAATAAGAATGGGAGAGAGCATCTTGTCACCAGGATGCTCTTGGTGACAAGAGCGTGTAGAGAACATCGTGTGTTCCAAGTGTGAGAAGACTTTGCAGAACACTGAACAGAAGTATGCTGTGATTTTCATCTGAAATGCTCTGTGGACCATTGTCACAAAGACAGAAATAGACAATTCCGGGGAACACATGGTCGGGACTCAATGAAAATTTCATGAAAATAATCATTGAATTATTTATTCCTTTCTCTGATTTTTGTCACTTATAGTGTGAAAAAAGGATGCCTACTTTTTGCATGTGTTTGTGTTTGGGTTTCCAGTGTTTCTCATTGTTTGGCTGCCTGCACTTACCCATCACTTGGTATTAGCACCAGATGCTCGAATTGAGGGCAGCCGTTCAGAGAGAGGGAAGACGCACTGCAACTTAGTGGGACCAGTTAGAACCCTCTCCTGGTTTGATGAGAACCATAGTGGCAGAGGCAGCTAGTCCAGGACAATCCAAAGGGAAAGCCAACATTCCAAAAGCATAGCCTCTAGAAACAACTGATTGTGGGGCCCCTGGGTGGCTCAGTGGGTTAAAGCCTCTGCCTTCGGCTCAGGTCATGATCTCAGGATCCTGGGATCGAGCCCCACATCGGGCTCTCTGCTCAGCATGGAGCCTGCTTCCTCCTCTCTCTTTGCCTGCCTCTCTGCCTACTTATAACCTCTCTCTCTGCCAAATAAATAAATAAATAATTTTTAAAAATCTTTAAAAAATAAATTTCCATTTTGCTTAAGATATTGTAGTGGACACTGGATGGCCATGGTCATTTCCCTTTCTATCCCTTTTACCAGATCTGTGCATTCAGCCCTCAGTTTCTGAGTGACCAGCATTAACTGATGGCACGTGTGACTTTCTGGGGAATGCCTTGGACTCCAGAGCCACATCAGCAACTGTCGGGAAGACCCAAAATTGCCTGAGAGTGGAACTATACATTTCCCACCTCCCTGCCTCCCAGCCCCTGCCCCACGTGCGGAGCCCATCCTCGTTGCCAGCTGGTGTGATGGGAGAGACAAGAGCCCAGTGCCTTTGCAAGGATGAGGGCCTGACTCTGAGGCATGGCCCACATTCCAGAGCTCCCTTCCTGATGGAGCTGAGTCTGGGACTTAGGCCAGTGCAGCCTTGTTGGGCTCTTCCCTGTGCCCTTCATGGTTCAGCCTGTTCCCTGTTCCATGGTTCATCCCCTGTTCTGTTCTGTTTGTTTTGTTTTCCCCTGGTCTTAGAAAGAAAAACAAAGTTTTGTTGTTGTTGTTGTTTGTCTTTAGTATATTTATATCTGAGGGGATATTTGAGACATAGTTATACCACAAACTTATTTGCCGCTTATCTTAAATTCAAACTTAACCTGAGTGTTCTGTATTTTAACTGACAACCCTACCTGGAAACCCTGTTATAAAGCATCACCTGCACCCATATTCATTCCTCAGGGTCTATCTGGGGAAATCTCTTCTAAAACAGAATCAAGTTCAGCGTCTGTTGTTTACAACCAGTAAGTAGATCGAGGCAGATGTATTCTGATTCCAGAGTTGTATAGTAAGGGTCATATCTCACCCTGACTCTGCTATAACCACCAACCATGAAAGCAGATATGGTGTCGAACGTCCTTTGCTGCTCCCTTCAAATCCATTTCTACCCCCTCCACACTTCCCCACCCTGAGGAGCTTTACTTCCACTGTGACCTCTTGGAGATGGGATGGGGGTGGTAAGAACAATGGGAAGTCCCAGAGGAACCCTGAGTGTGGCAGGACATCGAGGGCCCCGCGTTCATGTTTCTGGATCTTTCCGAGGGCTGTGAATGCCTACATTCCCCTGTGCATGCCTCAGCTCCTCTCGGAGGGGCTTGTCCTATAGAGACTGTTCCTGTCACTACTCTTCCCTGTGAACCTTCAAGCCGAGGGGTCATGGACTCCTTGTGCCTGGCCTAACGCTAGGAAGCTTCGCCGTCCCTGCTCGGTGACTTTAACCTTGCCCACCGCTTAGAAAGGCCCCTTTCTCAGTCACTCTTTTTCCATGTGTCCTGTGGGCACTCCAGCTAACACACATGTATGCAGTAACAACAAACAACCCTACCTACAAAGTATGATGAAGTATTCTCACTTTATGATGACTGCATTTTTTAAAGATGTATTTATTTATTTTAGAGAGAAAGAGAGAGAGGGTACAAGTGAGCCCACATGGGGAGGGGCAGAGGGAGAATGAAAAAGAAACTTCAGCAGATGCCTTGCTGAGGTTGAAGCCTGACCCAGAGCTCCATCTCACGATCCTGAGATCATGACCTGAACAGAAACCAAGAGTCAGATGCTGAACTGGCCATGCCCCCCAGGGGACCCTAAATTATTTTTACCAATAATATTTGGGATACCCATTTATATGTCATTTCAAATTTAAGCAAAGGTACTCTTTTTCTCCAGAGTACATATAGTAATTTATAGTACTAATATGGACTCTCTCGGTTTTTAGAAGCCTGAAATAGCAGATTTATTTAGCAATGAGGGGAGTTATATAGAATTTTTTCTAAATCTTGCATTGTCTTGATGGTCAGAAAATGGATTTTGCAGCCAGACGAATATGTGTTTGTGTCCTGGGCCTAGTTGCTAATAGGTATAAGACCTTAGATACTCTACCTTTATGGATTTCTGTTTGACACCTGTAAAATGGACATAATTGAACCTACTTTGTAGGTTAACTGTGAAGAAACTAAGCATGCACCTAAAGCTCCTAGCACAATATATTCTTAATGGTATAGATTCAATAATCAATGGTCATTTGTAAACATTTACGTGCTTATCATTGGATTTAACCTGAACGTCTCCTCATTTCTCTGATGGCGATAGTTGGCAAGGTTTTATGAGAGGGACGGGCAATCTATACGCAGTGTACGGGCCCATAAAGGGCAGCCGCCATTATCATTAGGGAGAGGAGAGAGGGAAAGCCAGCCCTGGTGCCAGGAAACGGTTTCCACTCCTCCTCCAGGTCTGTAACAAATTGCAAACATAACCACAACAAAAAATGATATTCTTATGGGAGATGAGAGAAGTTTAAATGACTCCAAATAAAGAAAGCTTTTTGTGGCCTTTTCCTAGTAACTGGCCTTCATCTTCCTGACTGGTAAGGAAAGCTTCCTCCTCTTTCCCCACTGGATGTAACTAATCTGTCTCCCGTCCCAATAGGAGTGAGCCGGAGGCTATGGGGAGGCCAGTTCCTGCGGAGGCACACTCGTCACCCTCCTCTAGGTGGGCTCCCAGGCTGCGCAGGCCGCAGAGGCAGCCCCAGGGGGCAGGAAAGAGCACCAGGGCTCCCCGAGCCGGGAGGCAGGGACGCGGTCCCTCCTTTGCGCCCCCGGGCAGCTCCGTCAATGATGAACACGTTTGGAGGTTAGGAATCCAGGACAGGGGATATACATTTAATGTTTTACTCCTCAATGCTCAGACCCCCTCTGCATTACTGTGTTCAATCCCTCACAACACAGCTTAAGAGAGAAACAGAAGCCTCGAGATACTTCCTTCCTGTTATCCTTCCTTGGCTTGTTGCCTTAAAAAAGGATGTTCAGACTGATTTCCCGCCGAACATGGGCACTCCTCATGTAGTCTGACCTCCACCTCTCCTACATCGTTTTGGGCAATGCCCAATGCACCTGCCTGCCAACCCCCTTGTCACTCTCTGCCCTGAACAGTGAGCATGCGTCTCTTAACCTTGACCTCATTTCTCCTCCATGGAACAGGTGACTGGCAACTTTTTATTTTTTTAACAGACTTACAGAGAATTGGTTGCCTATCATAATAGCGCTTCCTTCTTTTCAGTGTCCCATGCCTCCCACCCCCACCAAAACAGTAAAGCCTCACACCCACCAGCCCTGCCTGAGCCTAACTCAGTTTGCCTGACTTGCCAAACTAACTTAGTTTGCCTGAGTGCAACTAAGGATTCCCGCCACTCTGTGTGTCCGGCCTCTCCTCTCTGGGTCACATCCTTTAAAAACTACAGTGCACCAAGTGACAGGTATGGGAGACATACTCTCATCATTTCTTCACGTGTCACGTACAGTGAAATTGGCGGAGTGGTCTTTCTCTGGGCTTTCAATCAGAGAACAGAACAGAGCCTGGAAGTTCAGTTCAGGGTATAATCTTCAGAGAGATTTGGGTGTCAAATGCTGAAACCAGGAAGAAAATTAAGTACTCATTTCCTCTGAGTTTGTCCTTTTCATATACTATCGGCAACTTAGGATGGCCGCTCTAAACTTGTTTAGGAGTCTGAGGTCGGGCCTGCCACCGTCTATGGCTTCTCCTGGCACAGCCACCGTGACAGCCAGCAGAGACCCCCAAATAAAGGCAAGGATGGGACTGGAAGAGGGGTTGGCCAAGAAAACTGACATGAAAGAGCATCTGGCTTTCCTGCAGAGAAGACAGTTCTTGGAAAGGAAGCAGGAACGGGCATTGGCCAAAGAGGCGAGATCTGGGCCTGTTAGGGGGAAACGAGTCATTTCCTGAAACAAGGAAGTGTCATAGCCAAAGGGACAGAGCACAGATGTGCAGTCTTTGGTGGATGGCATGGCAGCCACTGCTCACCACCATGGGAGGCTGAGCTGCCTCTCTGTCAGCCTGAGCCAAGGGACCAGCTTAAGGCTCCCAAGGAAATCGCCACTGGTGAGAAAGTGCCCGAGCATATGTTTTGTGATGCTTTCAGAGTAACAGAGCTTGGTCAAGTCTGGGAGAATTCACATGTTGATGAACAGGACAATTTTGAGTGGGAGCAGGTGTTGCCTCTCTCAAGCACCCATGTCCTGCAGAGCCAGCCTCTCCCCTTTGGTGGGGGCTCACTGGAGGACCCGTCATCCTCAGGAGGCAGGCATCCATCAACCCAACATGCCCATATTCACTTCGAGCTCACAGAGGAGGATTTCAGACTGCCAGCAAAGATCAAACAGTGTGCTGAATAAACTGAACCCCAATCCCTCTCTTTGATGGTCCCTTCCTCCCAGCAAAAATCAAGTTTCTGAAAAAAAGGCTAGTAGGTAAGGAACAAAGGAGTCCCTCAGCTTTTAAGCTAAAGGAAAAGTCAAGTCTTAGAGGCTAGTCATGGCATATCACGTGGGAAATGGGGCCCAAACTCACCACATCAGAGACAAGCTCCTGAGGTCACCTGTGCCAGGGGAGGGGCTGATCGCCCGGGACAGCATGTGTGGATAAAGGCCTGTCCCTTCTCCTCCTGTTCCAGCAGAGACTCGATGGGCTGTCCTGAGCCCTGCCAGCTCCGTCGCCCCCAGGCCTTCCCTCTGAGCCTCTGGGCCTCCTTCTCCATCTGACAAACCCTAAGTCAGGCCACATCTCTGCAGCTCCCAGATCTCATCTGGCCCGCATTTTTGGTTTTGTTTGAAGTCACCTGTGAAGATGTTTGGTTGCTGGACAGGTCTATGTAGTTAGTCGTGCCACAGGGACACAAGTGGTTATGCCGGGCACCGTTTCTGCTTCACATACCTCCTTAACTTGCCAACTGCTACTGTTAAGGAGTTTGTGTCTAGCACTACGTTTCCATTCCCTCCTCCAGGAAGACTTCCCTTCCCACCTCTAATGGGAACTGGGTGCTCTTGTAATGAAGTCCCACTGAGAAACATGCTTATATCCATCATAGCTCTTATCACACCACATTGTAAAAACAGGAGTGAGTGTTTTAGGTCTGTCACCCATACCCAATACCTTCCATGGTGTTTGCACACATACTTGTTCTTTTATCTCATGTCTATATTAGACATATAACACATATACTGAGAATAATCAGATGGGGATACTTAAAGAAATGGAAGGTTGTTGACTCAGAAAAGTTAAACTACTTCTTAACACCATAATTTCATAGTGCATTTTTTCATAATGGAGAATCTATTATATTTTTTCTAATTTCATGCACTATCTTTTTGATGGGACCATGCACTCCCTGGGGGCAGAGCTTTCCACCTCCTTTTAAATTATTAAGTTTCCAGAGTCCCACAGTGTCCTGCAAGTGGTAGATGCACAATAATCTATTATATAAACACATGGAAATATTGAAAGGCTTTGTGGTAATGAAATACACATATTTGCTTTCCAAAATGCAGAGCTAGCACCCCTGAGTGGCACTTAGAAGGAAGGGGACTTGAATGCTTTGGGACACAATAAAACAACTGAAGTGGGGCAAGCATCTGATGGACCATTTAGTGGGAGTCACGAGTGTCGGGGTTCTTGGCCATTCAAGAGCCCCTTCAAAGATAAACTCTTCCTTTGAGGCCATGTGGATTGACGCTCTCACCACAGCAAGTGCCTGGCACTATATCAAAAGGAGATTTATTAAATTTAACAGACCAGAATATTATTACATAAAGAATACTGCCCCTGAGCTGCAATCAAATCACTCAGCCGTCTGTTGGCTTCTCTCATTTCCTGAACACTCCATCCTTTCTCTCACTGCTGCATGGCCAGACCCAGTCTGGGTCTGGCCTCTATGCTGGGCATAGCCAACTGTGGCTTTGGGCTTCTGATCTCCACTGGGTGGGAAGCTCAGAGGCCACTGGTACCACCATGCTTGCTGGTTGTTTGGTATTTGTTTGCTGATTAGTTTTTGGAACAAATCTCTGTCTGGAGTTCCAATGAAAGTAAGAGCAGTCATCACATGACCCCTGATCTTCTCCCTCCCACTGGTTTGCTGGTATGAGCAATTTCTGCAGGTTTATGTACAATGACGTACATTTCAGGAGAGGGCTATGAAGCTGACAGCTGTCTATCTTGATGGTGGCATGGTGCAAGCATTCCTAAGTCAGCTCTTTGACCCAACTTGGCTCCATGTGTGGGTCAAACACATTGAGACACCTTCAGGTCGAAGCCCAAATGATGATTGATTTTTAGGTCGGTTTAGACCCAAACTCCAATCAGAACTTGAGGAAGCAGTTGTGCATAGATATACATGAAGTAACACTCTCCTGTATTTTATGGGTCTTCTGTGAATTTGATTCCATTTGCCTTCATAATGAAAAGCCATACTCTTTTTTTAAAAAATATTTTATTTATTTATTGACAGAGAGAGAGAGAGAGAGAGAGAGAGAGAGAGATCACAAGTAGGCAGAGAGGCAGGCAGAGAGAGAAGAGGAAGCAGGCTCACTGCTGAGCAGGGAGCCCAATACGGGGTTCGATCCCAGGCCCCTGAGATCATGATCTGAGCCGAAGGCAGAGGCTTTAACCCACTGAGCCACCCAGGCGCCCACCCTTCACTTTTTATGGGAGGACCATCAGAGAATTTGGAGGTGGGTTTTAAAACCATCATACTGTGTATGCTTTTATTATTATTATTATTATTCGCCCCAGGGGTACAGATCTGTGAATCATCAGGCTTACACCTTTCACAGCACTCACCATAGCACAAACCCTCCCCAATGTCCATAACCCATCCACCCTATCCCTACCCTCCCACCCTCCAGTAACCCTCAGTTTGTTTTGTGAGATTAGGAGTATCTTATGGTTTGTCTCCTTCCCCATTCCATCTTGTTTCATTATTTTCCCCTCCTTACCCCCCATAACCCCCACCCTGCCCCTCAAGTTCCTCATATCAGAGAGATCATATGATAATTGTCTTTCTCTGATTGACTTATTTCACTCAGCATAATACCCTCTAGTTCCATCCACGTCGTTGCAAACGGCAATAATTCATTTCTTTTCATGGCTGCATAGTATTCCATTGTATATATAGACCACATCTTCTTTATCCATTCATCTGTTGATGGACATCTAGGTTATTTCCATAGTTTGGCTATTGNGAAATATTTGGATGCATGTGCCCCTGAGGATCACTACATTTGTATCTTTAGGGTAAATGCCCAGTAGTGCAATTGCTGGGTCATAGGGTAGCTCTATTTTCAACTTTTTGAGGAACCTCCATACTGTTTTCCAGAGTGGCTACACTAGCTTGCATTCCCACCAACAGTGTAGGAGGGTTCCCCTTTCTCCACAACCTCGCCACCACCTGTCGTTTCCTGACTTGTTAATTTTAGCCATTCTGACTGGTGAACCAACACAGTCTGAATCTTAGTATGTAAAGACTCTGTGATTCATACCACTTCTGTGTGTCTTTTGCCTGATCTTTGAACAGAGCCTCAGGACCTATTCTTTCATTGTGTGACTTTTAATTGGTCTATCTGTCGGCAACCATTTGTATAGGTGGCTTTGCTGTGTTAGAAAACGTGTGTCCCTCTAGCAGTGTGTGCAGGAATCCCACGACTAGGATAATGAGGAGGTCACAGTACAGAGAAAAAAATAAAATACATATTAAGAGAATATACCCAGCCACAGTTTAGGAAACTTGTTCATCAAAAACTTGAAAATGTAGGAAAATGTATGTATCAGACATATATAAATAATCCTAAAATGGATATTGTAGCAGAAGAGTCTCTGTTTTAGAACACTTACAAGAAATAATCTTCGATGAGGGCAGAATACCAAGCCCAATGGGATACACAGAGAACACACTGAAAAGACTTGTTGGTAGGATGTTACCTTCCTGCCAAGATGCCATCATACATAATATAGCAACTAATATTTGTTGAGTACTTCCTATAAGCCAGTCGTTTGTACATAGGAAGAACTCAACAAATATTTTTTGAATAAAAGGAAACACAAGACAAAGCAAATAAAGTAACTATTGCTGTCTTCTTTTGACCTTCCTGGAACTTCCTGGAGCCTTATCAGATTGGGTTGAAAGCCAAGGACTGAGCTCTAGGACCAGTTTTGTGTGGGAGATAGACACCTCCCACAAGGAAATGTGAAAGAGGCCGAACAGAGGTAGGTACAAAATTCCATACTAGACAGAAGTGGCAGTGAGACACCTGCCTACGGTTGCCAGGGAAGGCCATTCTATGAAGGACAAATGAAGCAGAGAGAGGACACAAGTCCCCTTGTGTCTCAGAACCAGCTTATTCCGGAGGACTCAGGATTAACCCACACAGTACGATTCAAGCCATTCATTCATGAGTGCTCCCTATGGAGCATTGCAATCACTCTATGGATCCCAAATTGGTCTGCTGGATGCCAGAAGAAAATATTACAAATTTCATTTACATTTCTCTCACTTTTAAAAATGAAAATATTTCATTTGTTCATATATATGAATATATATGGTAATACATCAAGACATGATATAATTTTAATACAAATACATATACCTGTAGCACAATGCATGGTCACTGTTTTATGCTTACATGTATTTAAGTTTTTTTAAAAGTGATAACTGAATTAAGCCATAATTGCCTGCCACCCACTGGTGTCTCAAAGTGTGAACTGATCACTCCAGTCTTAAATCAAGAACACAAAAATAAAAGCAACACTTCTCTGAGTTGGAATAAGTGTTCAATTACCCTGAGTAGCTTTCAAATCGATAGTCAAGAGGCATCATTATTTCAAAAGCTATTAGTTCCTATAGATTAAATTATATCTAACAGTCACCACCCCCAACCCCATTAAAATACCAGCACATTTTATGCCATTCTCTCAACTTTCTCAGGGGCTCCATTAGCACCATGAGAAACTCAACACTGTGAATTGGCAAGTAATTAAATGGAGCATATGATGAGATTCTGAAGCCCTGCTTCTATTTGGAGGAAACCCAAGTGTCTTACCTTAGTCAAGTGTCTAAGGATTTCCGTCATCTGAAGACACGATTCTTAGTGCAAGGCAGACCACATTATGCTGCTGATGGGGAAAAGAACAGAAAACGTTCCTATCAAAAGGACAATGTGAAGTGCCTGGCATGGCTAAGACTTCACGGCTGGTTAGAGCCAAGTCAATGCACTTTCTTTTAAGATACTGCTACTAAGCCCTTGTAAGGTGTCAGGCTCTGTGGAAAGTGAGGAAATAAGACAAATATCCTGTCCTGAGGGCCTCATATTCTCGTAGAACAGACATATAAACAAATACATTCATAATGCTGTCGTAAGCTCATGAATGAATCAATACACAAGGTGTGTTATTTTGTTCCAATTCTTCAAACTTGACCTACACATTTTCCCAAATTGTCCCCTTGTGCTGGCACATAAATGCCCCCGGAGGATCACAGGAACTGTTTGGTATGATTGCCTCAGATAATTCAGCATTGGCTCTATGGGTTTCAAGTGAAAAAAAATTTGATTTCAATTGAAAAATATACATAAAACTATAGAGAATAATATGACACTAGTCCTTATCTACTCTCCAAGAATTGATCGCTGTTAGAATCTAGTCATCGTCCATTTTTATGTTAAAGAAAAATGAGTTTCATGAAAATTATACATGGTTATTAAAAATTATAAATACATAGGGAGAATGAAGGCGAGGAAATATTACCGCAAGCCTCCTGAAAGTAGCCAGCAGCAGGACCAGGACTGGTTAGCAGCAGGACCAGGACTGAGCCATCATGGTTAGCACCGTTCAGTAAATCTACAGCAGTGTGGAGGCACGTGTGGGGGGGGGATGAAGGAGGGCAACATTGTATAAAGATGGAATTGTCCTACTCCATACTGCCTTGTTTCTGTCCCTTAGTCACCTCTTAACTCACACTCCTTTCCTTGTCTGATTTTTGTTTCTAAATAATTTCATTGGTCTTTACTCTCGTTTGTTTATGCCCTTGGGAATTGGATGTGGGAGCATTTTGTGATATATTTTCAGTTTTGTACCTCAGTTGCTCTTTGCCTGCTTTTTCTGGCTTTTATGGATCCAATCTCTTTCTCTCATTCTCTGTCTGTCTCTCTCTTTCTCTTCATATACATACCATGTATGTCTTCTAGCTTGAGTTAATTGATCTGACTTCTTCTACTTGACGGCTTCTTGTTTCTCTTTAGCTCATGTCATTCATTCTTTACTATCAACTGGACAACTCTAATGAGCTGAGCACTGTGCTAAGTCCTGGCACGGTTTGCCATGGTGAAGACAGATGAAGAGCAAGTAAACAAATTTAAACAAAAACAAATTTAATACAAGTACATAGGAAGGAAGAAAATGAACGGCTAAGGAGAGACTGAGTAGAGAATTCTCTCTGGTATTTTAGATAAAGTGAGCAGGATATGCTTCCCTGCAGAAGTGAGTTAATCCACAACTTAAACAATGACAAGCCCAGAACTAGGATAGAACCCAGCATGTAGTAGCTGCTTAATAAATATTTGTTGAATGAATGAATGCATTAATATGAATGTTACGGAGAAGAACATTCAAGAAGAGAGGCACAGAAATGCCTAGATCATTTTACTGGACTCAGTATTTTTTAATTCACTCTCCTTTCTAGTTTTGTAATTTCTTATAATTAAGATGATAATGATAAAGACTCCAATTATTTTATAGCTATCATGTATCAACACTGAAGAAGAGGTACTTTATCCATCACTTTATAGCAGTATCTTATTTAACTCTCACAAAATCATAAGGCAAAATTTAGTGTGTGTGAGGTGTTGAGTTTTTCTTCTTCCACTTAAGAAAACTGCAGCTCAAAGTTTAAATTAGCTAAAACTACCAAGTCATGGGACAGAACTTGAAACTGAAAGCAGGCCTGTCCTTCTGCAAATCAAGTATTTGATACCTGAAGTGCTCTTACGTGACCCACCGTTGTCTCAGTCTAAATACCATGGTGTTTTACAGGTGTGAGTGACCTGTGTACCCCTTCCAGATTGGGAAAGGAGTTCAGACAAAAGTTAGCAAGGTAGGGTATGTCAGAGGCCCGATTAGTGGGGCTGGGTATACCTGGTTTCAGATTTGGTCTAGGCATCTGCTGGGCATATAGGCTTAGGCCAATAACCCACGTCACTTGGGTGTTAACACCTGCACCATGGAGATAATAGCACATTAACTCTCATGAGGGTTAAATGATAGGATGCTAGCACACCACTGAGACTCTGCTCTATAGAGGGTGATGGTTCAAGTGGAGGTGTAACGTGAGCCTGAGCCAGGAGTCGTTGGCCTACATGCGGAGAAGAGGTGACAGATGAGATGGGATTTAAAGGACCAATGGTAAAGGTAATCCAGATAGAATGCTGTGCACAAAGACAGGGCACAAACCCATTATCTAGAAACTGCATATCGACGTTCAATTCTTCTACCTTTCCTTTCAACAATGTGGACTGGAAGAGTGCTTCTGCAGAAATTCAGATGCTGTTCCTAAAACAGTGCTCATGATGACAAGGACTAAAATGAAAACATGCCCAGAAAAGAAGAAAAAGGCTCTCCTTGAATCCCTGCTTAATTCATTTTCTAAACCAACTGGGCCTGGAAGGATTTATTTGGTGTTTTTTTTTTTTTTTTCCTAAGTGCCAAAGTGTCTTCCTACACTTATTGTCCAGACTGTAAGTCTTCCTAGGCAGGCAGTTTTCAAAATTATGATATTCACTGAATGTTAAATGCTAACAATTGTATTCTTCCTTTTCCTAGTACTTTGGAGCTCCAGCTGGGCCCAGAGCTCTAAGCATGAAGCTACCATACAGAAGCTGGGCTGGGAGGTATTTCCAGAAAGGAGTTCCAGCTGAAGTATTGAAAGTGTCTGTGAAGAATCCTGGTGCTTTGCTATTTCCAGCTGAATTTAGCAGCCTTGAGAAATTAGAGAAGATTTCATCAGCATGTTATTCCTCTATATTCACCAGCACCATGTGGTAGGAATGAAATTTAAATCTTGCCAACTTTTATCTTTGTTAGAATCATTAACTCCTTTAGTTTGAGAGAAATTACTCAAGAGAAAAAGGAGTATTTCTTGCAGACAACCCAGTGGGCATCACCACATTGTTCAGTCCTCCTGGTGGTACAAGAATTATTACTCTCTCCATTTGCAAAGAGAGATTGAAAACACATGGAGGTGAAGCAGCTTGCCTGACGTCACACCGTGAAAAAGTTACCATGGCCAAATACTATCTTTCCTTAAACATTAAAGACCATTTTCCAAACACGTCATCATGGATTGGCTCAGGTTAGATCACTAAATTAGTGGTCTTTATTTCTAACAAATTCTATGCAACACATATGGACAACTGCATTGATAGATAATGAACAACATAAGCTCATTCATTGATTTTATTTGTACAGATTACACCATCATGCATAATGTAATCTGAAGTAGCACACATTAAAAAGTGCATGCATTTTTGAAGGAAAAGAAAAGAATATAAAGGTTGCAATCTATTGTTTAAATAATGGTAGCTGGGGTGAGGAAATCAATTATTCAAAAACCCCAGAACATGGAAAATGATTTAAAAACATTAAGTTTATTTGAGAGGATTCTGGTATGCAGAATAAAAACAGAAGCAAATTGCATTTTACTACTCATTATTTAATAAAAAATTGAGCATCAGTTTGCCAGGAAAGATGAATGCATTTGGAGTTCCTACTTTATAACATTTGGTGGGGATTTGTACAAGATTATTATGCAATCCATCGTGGGCTGCTGGGAGCAGCAATGAGTCCCAGCATTTACAAATCACATGCGTTACCTCCAATTGCATTATGATAGCTTCCGGATTGTACCATCTGATTGGAGGAAGCTCTGTTTGAAGGCCAAATTAATTTCTCCATCCTTGTTTTCAATGGTCAGTTCTGGTGAATTTGCAGCCATCTCCCTCAACACGGTGTCACCTCCCTCGCCAGGTCCTCTGATGAATGCTCTCATACTTGTCCTATATTGCCTCTGTACCCATGCCAGGGTGCTGTTTAAATTCAACTCTGCACATGCTTTTCTGATTTCTCTCCTACCTTTTCTCAGTATGAGCCTGACATGGCTCCAAGTTTGATTAGTTTCTTTTGGGACCAAAATAAATAAATCACTCTCCTTCAAAAGTTAAAGCTTCTAATGATCATGTTGGATGATACTCACCTGCCTATAATCCAGTAGGCCCCACCAGATTGGGCGTATACTGCACAGGACAATGCATGAAGCTTATGCTCTCTTTGAACTTTTCCCAGGAATGCTACCTGTGAGTGTGATATCACTGGAGGTGAGCAGTGAGTAGGGGTGTGGATATGAAGACAAGCAGACAGGACTCTGATGAGAGGTCACATTCCATCCCAGAGGAGGAAGTATCTTAGAGTGGAGAGCAAGCCTCCTATCCTTTGACTGGGCTGGTTACATCACTCTCCTGCTCAATATCCTTGCATGTCCCTTTCTGTAAGCGTAAACACCAAAATGCTCACACACATAACAGCTCTTGCACAGTTCTTACTTTTTCCTTCTATAGCCCTATATTCCCCTTTTGGTCTTTCTGCTCAGCCACAGTGTCTCTCTTTCATTTCCTTCATAATGCAGTGAATCCTACTGCCCCAGGGCCTTTGCTCACGCTGCTGCCACTCTGAGTGCTTGGTGAACTTCTCCACCTCATCCAGGTTTTCAGGCTTCAAGAATCACCTGAAAAATCACTTTTTTAGGGAAATTTTGCTAAGCCAACAAGGTCCTGCCTCACCTTACCTTCTCTCTTAGCATTCCATATCTTTCTTTATAACATTCATCATCCATTATGATTATATATTATTTGGACATCTATTTGGTTACGGCTTTCCCCAGCATGCTAAGCTTTAAGAAGCTAGGTTTTATGTTTCTTTTAAACTTCACATTTTATCCATGGAACCTAGTATGAAAAATACATCTTAAAATTTTTTTTTTAAATAAATGAATAGCGGCGTCTAGTTGACTTGATAGGTTAGGTGTCTGCCTTTGGCTCAAGTCATGATCTTGGGGTTCTGATGTTGAGTCCTGCATCAGGTTCCCCGCTCAGTGGGGAGCCTGGTTCTCCCTCTGCCTCTGCCACCTCCCCACTCCCCCCCACTTGTGCTCTCCCTCTCTAATAAATAAATAAATTAAAAAAATAAATATATGAATAAGTGAAATCAGCCTTAAGAGGAGAATAATAGGAACCATTAAGGGTCCAGGTGAGTTGACATATATGGAAACCCCTTGGAAAGATGCAAATTCCCAATCACTAGAACTTAAAACAAGTTCTGGATCTTCTACTTAATTAGATAATTAATTTTAAAAGATTTTTTATTTATTCATTTGAGAGAGAGTGAGAGCACAAGTAGGGGGAGGACCAGAAGGAGAGGGAGAAGCAGACTCCCCACAGAGCAGGGACCCCAGATGCAGGGCTCGATCCTAGGACCCCAGGATCATGACCTAAGCTGAAGGTAGATGCCTAACCAAATGAGCCACCCAGGCACTCCTGGTTCTTTCACTTAATTTAAATAAGTGAACACTCCTGTACCATCATCTTAAAGTTTGTCTTAGAATGTTGTCCTAATCATTTAATAGCACCACACCTCTCACATGTAGGCATTCAATAAATACCTGTTGAATGCATGAGTAAATGAATGTATGAAAGTCTACTAAAAATATTTATAATATGACTGAAAGGTGAGGGTCAGGGGTATATTGATGGCATTAATGGAATGCGATCAAGGAAGAGACCAAGAAAATGAAATTGCGAGGAAAGAAAGGAAACATTAACAGGGAAAACACTGCAGTGTCTCCCTTATTCCTTTATTAGAGTGTATGAGGCTTTTATGGCAGATCTCAGAACCCAAGGGTCTCAGCAAGGAGCTTAAGCTATAGGTTACTGGAATGTTTCCCAACCTTGAAATCCTCATGGAAAGAAAGAAAAGTCTCCAGACTTCCTCTTAGAAATCTCACTTTTGCAGACGCCTGGATGGCTCAGTTGGTTAAGCCTCTGCCTTCAGCTCAGGTCATGATCTCAGGGTCCTGGGATTGAGCCCCACATCGGGCTCTCTGTTCAGCAGGGAGCCTTCTTCCCCCTCTCCCTCTGCCTGCCTCTCCACCTACTTGTGATCTCTCTCATTTCTTTCACTCTCTCAAATAAATAAATAAAATCTTAAAAAAATAGAAATCTTACTTTTGATTTCAACATGACCCGGGGAATCTGTACTATTGACCTTGACCATCAGTTAACTTTGATGAGGGACCATATTGGGAAATGCCTGTTTGGAAGGTGATTGCTCTGGGGTAGTACTCACCCACGCGGCCACCTAAAGGAGGGAAGCGTGGGCAGCATGTGTCCATGTGGTGTCTTTGTGGAGAGACTGATTTGAAAGTCCTGGAGTTTTCCAAATGTAAAGCAGAGTCCATTCAAATGTCTGCATTGAATGCCCAATACTACAAGACTGATTGTTCAACAGTGGGCAGTTATGTAATTATTCTGAACACCTATTACCTAGACAGTGGCACAAAGTAGCAATACCTATTCTCAGCACTGTTTTAAACACTAACTAAATTAACCCCCACAATCATCCAGGACACTATCTATTGGCACATGATAGATGCTCTTTGAATGGTACCAAAGAGAGCGAGAAGAAATGACAGGGGAAGGAAAGTGAAGACGGGGGACAAGAGAAGTATTTGCTTTTATTCTCTATTTCAGTATAATTCAATAAACTTAATTTTTTAGAAATTAAGTAACGGTGAAGATAGTATAATCCAACGAGGTGTCAATGAATAATTTTAGCTATACATTTATTTATATATTCAAGCTCCATGCCAGGCCACAGATGTCTATTGATTTCCCTCTTCTGAAATAGATGGTTTTGTTTAGCTCTGAAAAAGTGAACAATTTTCCTGACACCAACTGCTTGTTTAATAGTTTTGGAATAATCTATATTTCATTAAGATGATGACTTATTACTCCCAACCTTCTGCTGCCTTGCAAACTATTGATTTAAGGCAGTTTAGCACTTGTATAGCATCTAATAAATTGGTCCCAATTGGCTGCACTGTGTTATATACTCATCCCTCACTGTATAACACTGGCCTGGCATATTTTAGAACACGTCCACAGATTTGTTTTCTCGACAAGATCCTTCCCCTTCAAACCCTTCCACTGAAATAGTCACTGCTTTTTTTATAATTCACATAAAACTTTTAGATAAGTAGAGGGCACCACTATCAATATTCATAGTGTGATTTATTGGAGAAGGAAATATTCCACTAAATCCTCCTTGTAAATCCAGTGTGCAAAGTAGTTAGTACAGTAATCCATCTCCTGGATATTCTAAATGGGGCATTAATGGCCTTGAAAGGTAGAGTGGCTGTGAATCACCTGCCCATGATGCAGGTAGTTAGCAGCTTTATTAGCTCACATGCTTCACACTCAGCTCTGCCTTCTGCCCCATACCCCCTCCCACCTGTACTGTTGGGCATTCTCGTTCTCATCCTTACAGAGGCAATATCCTCCTGCAAATTATGGAGCACACTAACTGGAATTTTGAAGTGATTTTCTATTTCCTAATTTTTCCTCTTTAGGATCAGTTTTCCACTGTGGATTTTTCTCTCTTCTTCAAATGTCTACGTATAAGAATATGGTTGGCACATTGGTAGCTCACATGACTTTCCTCCTTAGTTCTCTAGAATCGTGGCATTTGCAAAGCTGTAGATTGTAGGAACATAGAAAAAAGTATGCTAACTACCTTTAGCAGTTTTAAGTGATGTCACAGATGTAAAATTTGAATAAGGTCTTTTAAAAATGTTTAGGAAAGACTTCGGCAGGAAAGTGAGTATTCCAAACTAATACATACTTAACTATTTGGGACCATAACATGGCACAGTGATTTCTAAGAACTGTGATTAATTCAGTGCAGTTAGAGTGTAGGAAACACAAATATCAATGATAGGAGACAAATGCAGAAAAAGGCACTAAGAAAAATCCCAGAGCTATGTACTCAATATCCATTTGCTGAGTGAATGAATGTATGAACTAACTAATCATTCAACAATAAATCAATGAATAAACACTTTCTCTTCTGCCATACTCATGGGTACCTTCTCCTTTATAGACACAGTGTCTTTTGTTTTGTTTTTACTAATCAATACCTCATTTTTGTTCTTACCAGAGCATTTTAAAAAGAAGTCAGAATACTTATCTTACCCCTTCAAAGTTTGCTGACCTTTTTTTTTTTTTGATACAGAATCAAAGTTCTCTCCTATTTCTTTTAAACTATCTGATAGCTTTTATGTCCTTGGAGGTGATATTAATGGGATCAGAAATACTGTTACACTTATTTCCAAGCCTCTACACCTTATATTTGATAAATAGAGCCAGCACATCAGATGGTCCTTTTCATGTATTAATCCAAGAAACCATCTGTTTGAATGGGTCACTAACAACTCTACTGTGAAAGCCAGATGGGTCAGTTCGTCCTAACACTGAAAAGCAGGAGCATCTTAGAAGCCTAGCACAAGGGCTTTCCACTTTTTTCACCCCAGATAGGGGAGAGCACAGTCTCCACACGGAAGCTCTGCAATTAGAGACTCCCTCTCTGAAGCCATTTTGCAGAAAAAAAAAAAAACATTATGAAGAAAATACAACACCTAGCATTTTTGTCCTCTTTTATATCAATATTTTATGGGAGAAGATGTAAGGAGAGAAGTCCTATGACAGAGAAACTATTTAGAGAAACTTTTCAAAATGACCTCTAACAGAAAAAGAACATCCTTGGGAATACTGGAATCTTTCTTTTGGATTAACATCCCCAGTTGCAATGTCTAAGGGGAATTTGCAGAGTAACAATGGATCATTTCAATTCTACTGCAAACTCTTTGTCATATTTGTATGACATGTTGAAGAAGCTTCCAGGAAACTGTCTGCCTAGGTCCCTAGCCTGTTGCCTTGTCAGCCACACCCTGGCTCTGTTACCATCAGGAGGAAGAAGACAGAAGGATCACTGAAGCTGACACCAGATCTTTCAACCCTAAGCTCACTTCCTATTTCACCAATCGCACCAGGTTGTTGCTATAACTTAAGTGATTTATTTGACTGGGGGCAAGGACCTAGGGGCATCTTCTGGTTAGTTTTGCATCCTCCATAATTTTGGTATGTTAGTTACTTCTACTCAGATATTGCACTTTGTCACACGACCTAATATTATATCTAGGGTCAGTATTCAGAACTCACCACAACAGATCTCCTTTAAAGTTTGTATATTAGAAATAAATATAGGTGTATCAGGATTCTAATGCTGTATGTTCATTTGAACAGAATACATTCCTAAGGGATTAAACCTAAGAATCACATAAGAGAAAACACCTATCTGTTTGTTCTGAAGTGATTAAGATGAGTATCAGTGTATTGATTAAAAAATTCACAAATTGGGCACCTGGGTGGCTCAGTGGGTTAAAGCCTCCGCCTTCGGCTCAGGTCATGATCTCAGGGTCCTGGGATCGAGGCCCACATCGGGCTCTCTGCTCAGCAGAGAGCCTGCTTCCTCCTCTCTCTATGCCTGCCTCTCTGCCTACTTGTGATCTCTCTCTCTCTCTGCCAAATAAATAAATAAAATCTTAAAAAAAAAATTCACAAATTCAGGGTGCCTGTGTGCCTCAATCAGTTAAGCATCCAACTCTTGATTTTGGCTCAGGTCACAAGCTCAGGGTCCTGGGATTGAGCCCCACATCAGACTCTGTGCTGTGCTTGTCCCTCTCCCTCGTCTCCTCCCTTTGCTCCTGCTCTCTCTTTCTCAATTAAGTAATAAAAAATCTTTTTTTAATAAAAATCTTTTTTAAAATACACAAATTCATTATCAGATACAGTTTTGAATTTTACTTCCTTAACTATCATAGGGATGTTTTTTTTTGTTTTTTTTTTAAAGATTTTATTTATTTATTTCACAGAGGGAGAGAGATCACAAGGAGGCAGAGAGGCAGGCAGAGAGAGAGAGGGGGAAGCAGGCTCCCCACTGAGCAGGGAGCCCGATGCGGGCCTCGATCCCAGGACCCTGAGATCATGACCTGAGCCGAAAGCAGAGGCTTTAACCCACTGAGCCACCCAGGCGCCCCATAGGGATGTTTTAATAAATTTTCCTTTGTCATTAAACCTCTGTTGTTCTTATTTTATAAATAATTAATGTTTACCCATCTTCTGTAAATTTTTGCTTCTAGATTTGTTTGTGCATTGACTTGATATATATGTATATCTATATCAAGCACATAATTATTAAGTACCTAGGTGCCAGGCACCACTCTAAATGCATCACAACTATTAAATTATTTAACCATTTGGCATAAAATTTATGAGAAAGTTATATGCCCATTCTACAGATGATGAAACTCAATATTAGATAGCTTATGTTATTTACCCAAGGTAAAACAGTAAGTGGGAGAGTTAGAATTCTGGTTTTAACTCCTGATTCATAACCATGGTAATCACACAATAACTGATAAAAATAATTATTATTAAATTAATCTTCACACACTATGCCATGTGTTCTATTATAAGCCAGTTATCCACTTTAAAAATCTCTCTTAAAAGAGAGCTTAGGTCAATATAATTTACTTTTATTTATTCTTTATGATCAAATTTAAACTATCACATAGTATAGCACCTAAGACTCTCTTCCTAGAAAAGTGTTTTTCTATAACTCCAGAAAGGATCCCAAGATAAAGGAGCTGAGTTAAGTTCCAGGGACTGGTCTCAAGGTTTTGACCTTCTTTCAACCACAGCATCTGTCTTTTTTATCTGCTTTGTCACTTAGGATTTTAATTGTCACAAAATCAAAGTCTTCTAGAATTTAAAAGCATTTTTGAAAAGCTCTATTTTAATCTTTTCTTTTCTAAGATTAATGTTATCAGTCTGTTCTGTTCCTCTTAAGAGATAGTTTCCAAGCACACTCCACTCTATTAACCTTTCTCAGCCTGTAATCCAGCCTGTCAATATCTTACTGTAAATGGAGATTTCCCAATTATTAGCCTGCACGTTTTGTGTCTCTGGGTGGCAGGGATTAGGAGAAGCTCCCAATGATTGACTAAAAATTCACCTAAAATAGGAAAAAGAAGGAAACTCAACCACTATTTTACACCTTATACAAAAATAAATTCAAAATAGATCAAAGATTTGAATGTAAGACCTGAAATCCTAAAACTCCTAGGAGAAAACGTAAGCAGTAATCTCCTTGACATCAGTCTTAGCAGTACTTTTTTGGGCCAGTCACCTCAGGTAAGAGCAACAAAAACTAAAATAAACAATTCAGATTATATAAAATTAAAAACCTTTTCACAGTGAAGGAAGCTATCAATAAAACAAAAAGAAAACCTATGAAATGGGAGAAGATATTTGTAAGTTATATATCTGATAAGGGTTTAATATCCAACATTTATAAAGAACTTACACAGCTTAATATCAAAACAATAAACAACCTGATTTAAAAAATCGGCAGAGAATACCTCTGGGGAAGATGGCAGAGAAGGAGGTCTAAGCTCACCTAAGCTCACCTTATCCTATGGATATAACCAGATAACATCCACATCAGTATAAATAACCCAAAAAATGACCCAAAGACAGGAAGAACAAACTCCTCAGAGCAAAATGTAGAGACAAATTCACATAAAAGAGGGTAGAGAGGGGTAGATGCAGTTGGGAGCTAAACTGCCCAGTGGGACTGTCCATGCGAGGGAGGGATGCTGTAGGGGTAGCAGGCACCCCAGGCACAAGGAGATCTGCATAAGGAAGACAAATCCCCATAACATTTGGGTTTGAAAACCAGAGGGGTCTAATTTCATGAGTTCTCACAGTCAGTGGGTCTTACCACCTGGAACTTTAAAAATCAAGAGCTCAGCTCTGGGGTAGTTGGAAGGTGATAGGAGACTGAGGCCCACCTTTAAAGAGAAGCAAAACAAATAACACTGCTGAGATACAGCAGAGAAGCAACAGTTTGTAAAACACCTGAGGTATATGGAAAGGAGGTATATTTAATTATCTCAAAGCCTGTGCTGGAAGGACAGAGATCATTGGGAGAATTCTCTAAGGAAAAAAAAAAAAAAGAACTGGTAGACACCATTTCCACTTCCCCCCGCCCCCGCCAGCCTAACTACATGAACACCAGTGGGACCCAGCATAATGCCAACACTCACCACCTAAGTTAGTAACAGCATGTCTTTATACTCTCCTGAGGATGCATCCCTTAGAGCCAGACCTTGGATCCATGTCTCCTCCAAGAGCAGACCTCCACAAACCTTACTGACACTGCACATCCTGCCCCTATGTGCTCCTGTAGACTTGACCTTCCCATCTGCCTTTAGTTGGAGCCCATCCAAAGCTGTGCTACAAATTTTGACACCGTCTGACTAGGGCCCCAGCAGTGGACAAGGGACAGATATCTGGCCTTACTGCAGGCCTCATCTACCAACCAAAACTTCTCAGGGGACAATGTAGGAAAATCGTCTTACAGTTTGGTGCTACTGTAATCACTGGCAAATGCCTGGTCTGATTCAATGCAAGGCCAAGGTGGCCCCAGACTGGACCACTAAACAACACAAGGATAAAACTCTGCCCATGACAGGCAAAGAGAGACATTGCAGATGATTGGATTAAAACAAAATCATCCCAGTCACAACCGTAGGGTGCATGCAACATATATAAAAGACACTAATGAAGCGCCAAGTTCTAGCAAAAAAGAAACATTACGATGCAGAGTACTACAGGACCTCTTCTTCATGAGGCCACTGCTTTCAAGATCAAGAGACATAGTTCACTTTCTTAACACACAGAAACAGACACACAGAGTTAGACAAAATGAGGAAGACAGAAGAATATATCCCAAATTAAAGAACAGGACAAAATCATGTCAACAGAGATAAGTGAAACAGAGATAAGTAATATGCTTGATAGTAAAATAATGGTCATAAAGATACTCGCTGGTGTTGAGAAGAGTGGAGGACCTCAGTGAAACTTTCAACAAAAAGATAACATAAAAAAGAACCAATCTGAGATGAAGCACTCAATAACTGAAATTAGATGGAATTAATAGTAGACTACAGGAAACAGAGGAATGCTTCATTGACCTGGTGGACAGGGTAATGGAAAGCAATCAAACTGTATATGAGAAAAAAATAAAAATAGAATTAGAAAACTCAGTGACACCATCAAGCATAATAACATTCGCCTTACAAGGATCACAGAAGGAGAAGAGAGATAAAAAGGAGTAGAAAATTTATTTGAACAAATAACAGCTGAAAACTTCCTGAATCTGGGGAAGGAAGCAGAAATTAAGATCCAGGAGGCAGAGAGCCCCCAACAAAATCAACCCAAGGTGGTCCACACCAAGACACATAGTAATAAAATGGGGAAAAAATGGTGATAAAGAGAGAATTTTAAAAGCAGCAAGATAAAATAAAACAGTTATATCCAAGGGAAACCCCATAAAGCTATCAGTAGATTTTACAGCAGAAACTTTTCAGGCCAGAAGAAAGTGGCACAATATATTCAAAGTGCTGAAAGAAAAAATCCTGCAACCAAGAATACTCCATCCAGCAATGCTATCATTTAGGATAGAAGGAGAGACAAAAATTTTCCCAAACAAAAGTTAAAGAAATTCATGACCACTAAATCAGCCCTGCAAGATATGTTAAAAGGGACTTTTTGAGTAGAAAGGAAGACCATAAAAAGGAGTAAGAACAGTAAGAAGCAAAAAAAAAAAAAAAAGCAGTAAATTAAGTATATCTGTAAAAATAAGTTAAAGGATACACAAAATAAAAGGATTTATTTTTTTTTAAGATTTATTTATTTATTTCACAGAGGGAGAGAGATCACAAGGAGGCAGAGAAGCAGGCTTCCCGCTGAGCAGGGAGCCCGATGCGGGCCTCGATCCAGGACCCTGAGATCATGACCTGAGCCGAAAGCAGAGGCTTTAACCCACTGAGCCACCCAGGCGCCCAAAATAAAAGGATTTAAAGTATGACAGCCTATACATAAAACATGGAGGGTAGAGGAATAAAGAATGGGTTCAAATTTAAGTGACCATCAATTTAATATAGACTGTAATATGTATAAGACATTATATATAAACCAAATGGTAAGAACAAATCAAAAGCCAGTTATAGGCCGCCTGGGTGGCTCAGTTGGTTAAGTGTCCAACTCTTGATTTCAGCTCAGGTCATGATCTCAGGGTTGTGAAATTAAGTTCTGCATTGGGTTCTAGGCTGGGTGTTGAGCCTACTTAAGATTCTCTCTCTGCAAAACAAATTATCATATGATATCACTGATATGAGGAATTTGAGAAACAAGACAGAAGATCATAGGGGAAGAGAGGGAAAAATGAAACAAGATGAAACCAGAGAAGGAGACAAACCATAAGAGACTCTTAGGGGCGCCTGGGTGGCTCGGTGGGTTAAAGCCTCTGCCTTCGGCTCAGATCATGATCTCAGGGTCCTGGGATCGAGCTCCACAATGGGCTCACTGCTCAGCAGGGAGCCTGCTTCCTCCTCTCTCTCTGTCTGCCTCTCCACCTACTTGAGACCTCTCTCTCTGTGTCAAATAAATAAATAAAATCTTAAAAAAAAGAGAGAGAGAGACTCTTAATCTCAGGAAAAAAACTGAGGGCTGTTGGAAGGAAGGGGGTGTGGGAGGAATGGGGTGGGTCGGTGATGGACCCTGGGGAAGGTATGTGCTATGGTGAGTGCTATGTGAATTGTGTAAGACTGATGAATCATAGACCTGTACCCCTGAAACAAATAATACACTATATGTTAAAAAAAATTCTCTCTCAGCCTTCCCCCCGCAGACAAACAAAAATAGGTAATTTGAAGAAACATTTTCCAAAGAAGACATACAAATGGGCAACAGACACATAAAAAGATGCTCAGCATCACTAATGATCAGAGAAATGCAAATCAAAACCACAATGAGATGTTACCCTATACCTGCCAAATTGACTATTATCAAAAAGACAAAAAAATAACAGTTGGTGAGGATGAGGAGAAAAGTATACCCCGTAGTGGGAATGCAAACTGGTACAGCCAGTTCAAAAAATTAAAAACAGAACTACCATATAATCCAGAAATTCCACTTCTAGATACTTATCCAAAGAAAATGAAAACATAAATTTAAATAGATATGTGCATTCCTATGTTCACTGTGGAATTTTTTTACAATAACCAAAATATGGAAGCAACCTAAATTGCCATCAATACACGAGTGGATAAAGACACATGAATGCAATATTATCAGCCATAAAAATAATGAAATCTTACCGTCCGCAACAACATGAATCAACCTAGAGGATACTATACTAAGTGAAATAAGTCAGACAAAGTAAATAAGAAAAATACTGTATGATTTCATTTATATGTGGAATCTAAAAACAAAACAAAACAAAACAAAACAAATGAACAAGCAAAACAAAACAAAACAGAAACAGACTTATAGTTATGGAGAACAAACTTTTGGTTACCAGAGGGTTGCAGAAGGGCTGAGGGGCAGGTGAAACAGGTAGAGGGGATAAAGAGATACAGACTTCCAGTTTATAAATAAACTTATTTATTTATAAAATAAATAAGTCATGGTGATATAGTATAAAGTATAGGATATATAGTCAATAATACTGTAATAACTTTATATGGTGGTGGAGTGTAAGAAGACTTATCGTATGGATCATTTCATAACATGTAAAAATATGAAATCATTCTGATCTACAACTGAAACTAATAGGATATTGCACGTTAATTATGCTTTAATAAAAAATCACCTTGGGGCGTCTGGGTGGCTCCGTGGGTTAAAGCCTCTGCCTTCAGCTCAGGTCCTGGGATGGAGCCCCGCATGGTGCTCTCTGCTCAGCAGGGAGACTGCTTCCTCCTCTCTCTGCCTGCCTCTCTGCCTACTTGTGATCTTTCTCTCTCTCTGTCAAATAAATAAATAAAATCTAAAAAAAAAATCACCTAAAATATTTATTTTCCTTTTTTAACATTTATGTTTCTAATCCACTTTTTAGAATCACACCCACACATAGGATCACTGGAGATATTCTTAAATACCCAGATAAAATTGAGAAGTACACAACGACCTCAGCATTATCCTTGAGCTAACAAGGAGCCTATTAGTTCCCAAATGAGCCTATTAGATTCACCCTAACCATAGCAAAGTCATGAACAATGAGAAACAAGACCATCAAAATTTTACAAAGGGAATGGATCATTAAAATTACCTGGAACACAGGATTCATAGGAGGGCTTTTTAGGAATAATATGAGGATCCATAATATTTGGAACCTGTAATGAACTGGAAATAAAATGAGTACAAGAGTTGAAATTGTGAAGTTTTGAGAGGATTTAAAAAACACATTTGTACTGTTTTTTTCAATATTTGCCTACGTAGTTATATTTCCCACGGTTACTTTCTTTCATGTGGGTTTGAGTTACTGTTTAGTGTCCTTCCTTTCCAGTCGGCAACACTCCCTGTAACATTTGTTCTAGGGCAGTTCTGATAGCAACTAAATCTCAATTTTTCTCTGAGAACGTCTGAATTTCTCCTATTTTGAAGAGAGTTTTGCCAGATACAGAATTCTTTGGTTGTCGGTGATTTTTCTTTCAGTGACTCGAGTAAGCACTCCATTCCCTCCTGGCCTCCATGGTTTCTGATGAGAAATTGCTTGTTCATCTTGTTGAAGATTCCTTGTTCCTTATGAGTCACTTCTTCCTTGCTGTATTCAAGGGTCTTTGTCTTCACATTCAACTATTTAATTATGATGTGCTTTGGTGTGGATCTCTTTAAATTTATCCCACTTGGAATTTGTTCAGCTTATCGTATAAGTAGACTAATGTTTTCACCTAATTCGGGAGAGATTTATCTATTATTTCTTCAAATATTTTTTTCTAATCCCTTCTGTCTCTTCTTTGAGAACTTGCTTTGTGTGTGGTGCACTTGATGCCATCCGATACAGCTTTTAGGTTGTTTACTTTTCTTTACTTCAAGGTGGGCTATTGAAAGCACTGTAACAGGGTGTGCATTACCCACTGGGTACAGTTTTCAGATACTTCCTCTTATTTCCTTATGTCTCCTAGACAGTTTGTACCTCTGAGGAGTCACCACCCTTTGTGGGAGTGGTAGACTTACTGGTTACCAGTTGGCATTCCCACTCAGTGTTGGTCTGATTTTGCTAACTGAAAGGAGAATTCACCAACTGGTTTGAAAGGTTTGAAAGGTCTAACTTTGTTGGATATCATTGCCTAGTATGCTGTCTTGAATTGAAGAGATAAAATCCTCCTATTCTCTGTGGGGTTGGGGGGGTACCCAATTTGCAGTGTCTAAAGGACCATAAGTTTAGAATGCAAATTGGTGCACTCACTCTGTAAAAAAGTATGGAAATTCTTCAAAAACTTAGAAATAAAACACCCTATGATCTAGCAATTGCAGTACTAGGCACTTACCCAAAGGATGCAAAAATACAGATTTTTAGAGGCACATGAACCCCAGTGTTTATAGTAGCAATGTCCACAAGAGACAAACAATGGAAAGAACCCAAATGTTCATCAAGTGATGAATGAATAAAGAATATGTGGTGTATCTATACAATGGAATATTACTCAGCCATCAAAAAGTATTAAACATTTCCATTTGCAATGACGTGGATGGAGCTAGAGTATTATGCTAAGAGAAATAAGTCAGTCAGAGAAAGACAAATACCATATGATTTCACTCATATGTGGAATTTAGGAAATAAAACAGATGAATGTGTGGAAAGGGGAAAAAAGAGGAAAGAGAGGGAAACAAACCATAAGAGACTCTTAACGATAGAGAACAAAATGAGGGTTGATGGAGGGAGGAGGGTGGTGGATGGGTGAGATGGGTGATGGGCATTAAGGAGGGCACTTGTTGTGATGAGTATTGTGTGTAAGTGATGAAGCATGAAATTCTACTCCTGAAACCAATATTGTACTATATGCTACCAGAATTTAAATACAAATTTACAGGTGGCACAGGTCTGAACTGCTGCTCAGGTTTTAAGAACTTCCACAGGGTGACCAACAAACAACACTGGATTGCTGGTCTCTCTTTTATGGTGGGATCCTCACAGCAGTGGGATCAAACTGCATTGACTTCCAGTTGCTTTTACCACACCCTTGGAGCAGATCAGAATAGCCATTTGGGTTTTCAAACTCCCTCTCTCTCTGGTCTTTCCCACAGCCCATACTTTAGATTTGTCAGTTTTCCCAGATCAGCAATGGATTGCCCAATGTCATAAATGTCTTGCCTCATGCCGTGCTCAGCATGAACATCCATGTTCCATACCAGGTGCTGGGGGCAGACTGGAGCTCTTGGTTTTCACTCCTGAAGGGAAGGTAGCTCAATCAGGGACCTCAACAATAGGGGCATAAATGGCCTGTCTCATCCCTAACTCTTTGAAAGGATTTATTGTACCTCCTCTACAGATTTCCAGGGTCATATGAGCTCAGGGAGGTCCCCCTCATTGGCCCCAGCCTCCACACAGGCTAGAATAATCCACTCAAGAAGAGAGTGGATTATTGAACCTCTGAGATACATGCAGGCACTGCCAGAAGTCAGAGTGTGGTGTGACATTGCTCATTTTCTCTGCCTCCTGCCCGGCCAGGAAAATGCCATCACCCCTATCCTATTGCTGTGCCAACCATGTCCAGATACTTTTCCCTGGCCTGAATTTTCCACCTAAATCAACTAGCTCAGCAGGCGTAAATTCTCTCATGATAAACATTTCCGGAACTGGGGAGGCTGCCCCACTGGCTGAGGTTGCTGTTGCTCTGCTTTTGCTTTCCTTTGTATTAGAGGTTCAACGGCGTAAGTGTGTCCCTGGCTTCACTTCCCAACACCAGTATACCCTCCTCCTCCTCGTCTCTCACTTTCCCTGGGATTCTACCCCTTAGCATCACCATCAGACTCTGTCACAGTATCTGGGCCATAATCCACACAGCCTGCACACTTCTGGTTTCACGTAAGGGTAGCCAAGGTCCCCATCTGCCTGTCCTGCTCCCCTGCCTGGTCTGCCAGGCCCAGAGCCAGCAGAACAGTAGCTCTTACTGCACATGCCCACCAGCCCCAGCTTCTGCTTGGGTGCCAGTGGCCCATGTGCCTGCCCTGCAGGCAGCCTCCCCTCTGGTCCCCAACCTCTACCTCCCCGCCCCCCCCGCCCCCACCCATTCTCACCCTATGCCCCATACCCCCTGCTATCCAGCTTGTAAGGCCGAGGACCTCTGAGGCATGTTCCATGTCCCCAAGCACCGAATGCACTAGCCACCTGTCTGCTCACAGAGCTGGGGTCCCCAGGATGCCCGTGTCCCAGAGCCCAAGCTCCAACCAACTGGCCCATGGCCCCATTGTTGGTCCCGGCATCCTTGGTAGCTTCCTGGGAAATCCCAACCAGCTGGTGCTATGTGGGGAAGACAGGGAGCCAGGAAGGAAGGGGCAGGCACTCCAGGATGGGCAGCAGGTTGGAGGAGCAGGGGACTTAATCAGGAATCTCGTCTTGGCTGCAGGACCAGGAGACTCACTCCTGCCCTCCAGATCTTCAGAGTTTATAGAGAGGCCTCAATGGGTCTACCACTTCCACGTGGCTCCCTTAAGGCTGGCTGCACCACTGGAAATGGGCCCCACTGTGGGGGCATGTTCCAAGGACAGAGGAGTGTCCTGTTGCCAGAACCAACTCTGCAGTCAACCTGAAGCCTCTCTGTGACCTCCTTCACCAGTTCAGCCTTCTGGTTCAGCTTCCACGGAACCTCAAGACCATCAGGAGGTGACGGTCTCCAGTCTTCTCAGGTCTTCCTGAGAATGAGTTGGCTTCCTAGACTGTGGTAGAGTTTTTCAAAGCCCTTAGGGACACCTAATTCCCTAGCCTTTCCACCCAAACTTTTTGGTTCCATTGTTGCACCAGCTGTGATTTGTCCCCCAGGCAATGGCAGCCAGCAAAATGCCTAGTCTTCCACAAATGTGCCCTCCCACTCCCCAGGACCTTTAGCAGGAGACTAATTTCACATTAGTCAAAACAACAATAATCTATTGGAGCCGGTCTAACAAGGAGCTGCCAGACCAGTGAGAACAAATGATCAACTGTGGTTCTTTGTGAGTGAGGCCCTTCTCCTCCCTAGAGCACAGGGAATGCGGGCTGGTTGTTTCCCGGATCTTGTGAATTTGATTGTGCAAGATAGGGCTGAAGCATGTTATGATGCCACAAAGTTCACTCTTCTTACTAAGAATGAGCCTTTTTGATGCTGTGGAACACAGGCTCCTTGGGGGACGGCAAGCCTTTGATTAATTTCGAAAGTACAAAAAAAAAAAAAAAAAACACCAAACCTGGATTCTGACTGTTTCCCCTTATTTTATCATTGCTTTTATGCAAGGAAATAATAGGCAGCTCCTCACATCACCATGTTCACTGGCCTCCAGCTGCCATGTCTTGGAAAAGAGCCATAAAAGAGAAGGAGACTCAGACCATCATGGCTGATGGGATGCGGACCCTCTGTTCCCACAGGCAGCAGTAACCTGGCTGTGCCAACGATCTTCGTTCTTGTGTCAATTAATGAATTTTACTCTATGTCTTTAAAGGTCTAGCGTAATCCCCCCCCTTATAAAAATAGGGGACGCTCATTACAGAAAATCTGCATGATGCACAAATTTGAAAAGAAATAAAACACTTATGCTGAATAATTAACTATTATCCCTAGTTAAGCCCTGTTCTTTCTGTAGTTCTGTCTACACAGTCATGGAAGTCTCTAGCTCTAATCTGGCAGACTGCATACTTTCATTTTATCTCTAAGTGTGTGGTGCATTTGAGTTAATTTTTAGATAAGTTACAAGGTCTTGATCAGTTTTTTTTCTTTCTGTTTATATATGGCTATTCAATTGGTCTAGCATCTTTGCTGAAAAGTCTATCCTTTCTCTACTGAGTTGCCTTTGTGCCTTTGTTAAATTTTGGTGGGCTGTATCCGAGCTCTATCATTGCTAAAATTCAGTGGGTCTACTTCTGAGTTCTATATTTTGTTCCATTGATCCATGCATCCATTCTTTCACCAATACTATATTGTCCTGAATACTGTGAACTTGTAATAATTCTTAAGAGAGGATGGTGTGAGTCCTAAAACTTTGTTGGATTAATATTTTGTTGAGGATCTTTTCATTTATGTCTATGAGAGATATTGGTCTATAGTTTCCTTCCATTGTAAGTTGTAGTACTTGGTATTTAGATAATTACAGTCACATAAAATGAATTAAAAGGTGTTTCTTCTACCTCTGTTTTCTGGAATAGTTTGCTGAGAACTGGTATCATCTCTTCCTTAAATGTTTGGTAAAACTCCTCAGTGAGACCATCTGGACTAGATGTTTTCTTTTTTTGGAAGAATTTTTTGAATTCTTTGTTCAGTTTAATAGGTTTGGTGAATTTAGAATGTTTTTCTTTTTGTATAAGTTTGAGTGCGTTGTGTCTTTCAAGATATAGCTCATTTTGTCTAGTTCATCAAATTTGTGGGCATGGAGTTATTCATAGCATTCTCTCATCCTCTTCATAACTATTATGATTTTTAACATTTTTATAATATTTTCCTAGGATAATGTATCTTTAACAATCCACATAATACGATAATTTTGCACTGCTTCCTGTTTGCTACCCATAGGGAGTGTGTGGTAAATACTGAAGAGTGGCAGAACATGCCATCCCAGAACATGCCACTTCTGCATGTCGATTATTTTGAGTAAAAAGCACTTGAAAAACAGCAGATGTGGAAAGAGCGTTCTATTCTCCCCATTCTTCCTGGAAACAGGAGATGAAAACACGGATAAATGATGTCCTCCCTACACCAGAAGGAAAGTCACATTCCTGTCCTCAAGGATGAGAAGTCGCGACCAAGAGAATTCTGTACAAACAGACCTTGTTGAAATAATTCTCATCTCCTTTCAGCCTCCCCACAGAGGTTACTTGATTTCCCACAACTGATAGAAAGGCCCGTAAGTTGCACCATTTCTTGGAGTCTTCATTCCTTCTCAGAACTCCTGTGTAATGTACAACTCCTAGAAATGTGTGTGTCATTCTCCTGCTGACCTGTCTCATGTCACTTTATTTTTTATTTTTATTTTTTAAATTTTTTATTTTTTTTAAAGATTTTGTTTATTTGTCAGAAAGAGAGAGCACAAGCAGGCAGAGTGGCAGGTAGAGGCAGAGGGAGAAGTAGGCTCCCTGCTGAGCAAGGAGCCCGATGCAGGACTCGATCCCAGAACCCTGGGATCATGACCTGAACTGAAGGCAGCTTGCTTAACCAACTGAGCCACCCAGGCATCCTTCTCATGTCACTTTAAATCTCTGGGCCAGCAGAAAAATCCTGAAAGGGTAGAAGTAAGATATTGTTTCCCCTCTAGCATGTTGATACATGCACGTTTCATGCATCTATAATGTTCCTTTAGATTAAACAGGAAGAAACACGGATACAAGGTGTGCATATTTCCATGACTATCTTATACTTCATTTCCTAGTTCACGTCTTCTTACCACACTCTGTTATCAAATGTTTCACTCCTGCCTTCAATGTTTCTCAGGTCATTCATTCTTGCTTTTACTCAGCACATTTATTTGACATTTCGTTACACGCATGAATAATTAATTGCACAATCACATTTTTAAACTAGGTTCCTTTTAGGTTTTGAAATGTCCATCACTATAAATTTTATTTCCGTTGATTATTGAAAGTCTTGACGATCTTTCCAAATAGCATTCCAATTGGGTACCAATGGATACTAATGGATACCTAATTTGGGTACAAATTGGGTACTAATGGATAAATTATCTATCTATTTGGTAAAATTAATTTCGTATTTACATTTTCTTTACTGATTTATGTTTCATATTATATAGTATACGTGGGCCCTTTTCTTGAATATATTGGTGTTAAATGATTTTAATTTTATTTATAGCATTTCTAAAAGTGTCTAAATTACAACCAGGAAAATGTAAGTTTTACAAAAGTGCCATCAAATAAGATAAAGAAGGTGAAAGTACCCTGTAAAATATCAGGCTAAATTAAAGTATAGTTAACATTCATCTTCTGATAATCTGATAGTAAGGGTTTAAAGAATTTAGTAGTATTATATTATAATAAAAGAATAAAAACCAATAACTTAGAGAAATTAATCTACAGATCCAAGATCTTGGAAGAATAATATAGATCTTCCTTGGCTTGTGATGAGGTTTTTGTCCCAATAAACTCATGGTAAATGGGAAATATTAAGTCAAAAATACATAAAATCACCAATCTACTGGACACCACACCTTAGCCTAGCCTACCTTAAATGCACTCAGAACACTTAACTGAGCCTAAAGTTGGGCAAGATCATCTAACACAAAGCATATTTTATAATAAAGGGTTGACTACCTCATGTAATTCATTGACTACTGTGCTGAGAGTGACCCATGGAATGTCTCTGTGGGTACAGAATTTCAGTTGTCAGTATGTCCTGATCTCTAGCTAACTCAGAGCTGCTACCATATGGCATCATTGGAAAGAATTGGGAGAGTAGTACAACTTGTATCCTTAGCCTGGAAAAATAGCCACATTCTAAATTTCTAGTATGGAATCTACTGGATGCAGATCACTTGGGCACCATCATAAAGTACAGAAATCTAAGTTGAACCATCATAAGTGAGGGATTGTCTGTAATTAAAGTAGAGAATCTCATCCCAAAAGGATATTCATTAGCTAATATTCTTTTGGAAAAAAAAAAGTATGTGCAGCGGAACATAAAAGTAAGTCCTAAAAAGACACAAGGGATCCACATTTAATACACACAAGCTCTTAATTATAAGAAAGAAGAAACTGATTTGAACTTTAAAAAGCATCACTCTTAGAGAGTTGGATAGAATGGGCTGTGCCTGAAATTGATAATTTAAATTTACAGAGCAGAAAGTAAGTTTTGAGCAGGTGCCTCTGCTTCTTTCTTCAACTTTGAAAAATCATTCTGAAATGCAAAATATTCATTCTTGCCAATTAATATATCAAAATAAACTCAGTTGAGTTGAGAATATAAGCTCCATGAGGAGCAGCAACTTAATGACCTTGTTTCATACTTTCCCCACAAAGAACATTACCCAGATCCATAGCAGAAACTACATAAATATTTGCTAGCTAATTAATAAAGTACACTGAGTAATAAAGTTAACATTTTTGCTTCATGCTAGAGGATTTAAAAACAAAATGCTGGGATTTTAATTATAATTTTGACATTTGTGAGCTCACTTCTTTGACCACGGTATCAGTTAATTTCAGCACCGTGGTAAACAAGAAGTACGAGCATCTGCTGTGTGCAAGACAGGGCTGGGGGCTGTGCCTGGGGCAGCATACAGGGCATTTTACCAGGTACATAAAGATTTTGAATACAGATGTGAATATTAACATAAAAAAGAGTTTCCTCTTCATAACTCACAAGAACCCAAGAAAACTTGTAAAAGTGATTCCTGAAATGGATGTGACAAATTAGCTAGAAGTTAGATGAGAAATGGAAAGGAGGAGATTGATAGACAGACAGATGGATAGGTAGTTGAACTATATAAGAATCAAATACATAAGAAGATATTTATGTCAATAAAAGTTCCTTGACTTATAAGTATCGTTGATATCTATATATATTGTACATAAATATATATGAAGAGAGAGAAGGATGGGGCAGTAGTAGGAATATTTTATTTGCATTTCATTAAGGTTAAATATTTGATGAAAAAACTAAACTCATGAACTAACACAATAAGGACAATCATATCATTGATCCAACTTGAAGAATTTTAAAATGGTAATTGTGCCACCTCTTCATTTTCAACTTATCTTGAAGACTTTGTAAGAGACTGATCTTCCTCATTTACATGACAATAAAGCCTAAAAGTTAGAATGGTTTTATCTTCAAAGCCTTTTATAAATGACTATAAATATTGTTTAAGCATTAATTTAATCTGTGGAAGTACTCACTAGAGAACACCCATTACTCTTGATTTATGTCAATTTTATTAACTCCAGTTACAAGAACACACATAGAACAAGCTTCGGAGCCAGCTTTCCTAAGCCCCGTAAACTGTAAGTACAATCTCAATTTACCTATTGGTGTGAATTTGATAGCCTCTCTCTTTTGGAAGTCTTAATTTAATGAGCTGTGTGAGACCACAGGCTATGAGAAAGTGTTCCACGTGCGACAGTCCGTCAGCTCTCCAAAACAGCTGTGTGTGTAGAAATGTAAAGTTTTCCATGGAGAGCACTGAACCATTTTTGGATGGCGACCACACAACCACCAAAGAGAAATATTCATAAAGCATACCAATCAGACCCAGCAATGCTTTTTTCTCACCACTCTCTCATTTCCTACTGCTTCCCTTTTCCCACCAAAACATAACAGCAAGTTAAAGGCTAGAGCAATTACTCTTAGCAGAGGTTCCTCCCTGCCTATATCTCTCCCTCAAACCTTTTGCCAGATAGACTGCCACCAACATTTTAGGTTCTGACCTCAGACAGCTTGGCCTGTGTTCAAATCCTAGATCCTCCTTTATCAGATTGTGATTTGAGGTTGGTTCATTAACCTCTCTCTCTCTGTTTACTCGTTTGAAAGGGTTGGTTCATTAACCTCATTCTCTGTTTACTTGTTTAAAAGGACGACTACCAGTGTTCCTTCTTACTTTATGGTATTACTTTTTTGTTTGTTGGTTGGTTCCAGAAGTAGAGTTTAGTGATTCATCAGTTGCATGTAATACCCAGTGCTCATTCTATCATGTGCCCTCCTTCATGCCCCTCCCCCAGTGACCCCCCCCCACCTCCCCTCCACCAGCCTTCAGTTTCTTTCCTAGAGTTCAGCATCTGTTATGGTTTGCCTCCCTCTCAATTTTCATCTTATTTTATTTTTTCTTGCCTTTCCCTACGCTCATCTGTTTTGTTTCTTAAATTCCACATATGAGTGAAATCATATGGTATTTGTCTTTCTCTGAATGACTTATTTTGCTTAGCATAATACCCTCTAGTTCCATCCATGTGGTTGCAAATTACAAGATTTCATTCTTTTTGATGGCTGCATTACTTACAAGAGAATTTACCCAATACCAGCACCAAGCTGGTCTTCAGTCAATGTTAACTATTAATGACTATTATTAAAATTACTGTATTTAGTTTTCTGAATTCCATCAGCAATTTCCTCCTTATAGCCCTGAGATATTGCTAAATATGATTCTGTCATAGCAAATGCCATGTTGTCTGTGATTCAGCACTGCCCAGACATCCTTCCATGATTCCCAGTCATCGACTATTCCCACCCGGATGATTTCCAACTCTGCAGTCTGGTTACAACTTGACCGCTAACCCAGACTGTTTCCTTTATTTTCACCTGACAACCTTCCCACAGCCTTCTCAGGCAAAACAGCCTCCATCAGGAAGGAACTTGTTTTGGCTCCTCCCCCACCACTGTACACACCTGCAGATGTTTGTTCCATCCCTCTGCCTATTCAGCTGTCCAGAATGGATTCTCTAAGCTGTTCTTACACTCAACAAATGAATGTTTCAGGGGGAAAAATATCTGAGACCCTTATGCTCAAAACTCATAATTTTCCATTTCCTTTAAAATAAATGTATCACTCATGATACTGATAACATTATAAAATGTAGTATAAGCCCCGAGAGTTGGGTTTTTGTTTTGTAATCCAAGTACCTGTCTTAAGCTTAGACTGCCAAGGCACCTACTTCAAATTGGCGCCCAATGCGTAGATGGCTGACTCCAATAAGCACATTTCCAGCCACTGGATAAATAGCCAATCCTCCCCTCCCCACCCAGGATCCTTTGTTTTAGGGATCTTAGTTCATTTAGATAAATGACCATTTGGATTGCTTGCACATTTCTCTTCTGACACTTTAGAGTCCAGCTCTCATATTTTAAATTCACCAATAGAGAGTGAGCCCATAAAACCCTAGGCCTCCCACCATCTACCCCAATAAATGCAGAACTTCAAACCCTCTTGCATTCTTTCTCTCTCCAACCTCACTGTATGGCTCCAGATGTACTATGACATTTCCAAGACTTGTAACAAACCTCTTTTTTCCCCCTTTCTTTCTTTTTCTTAATCTTTTTTTAAAGTTTCTTGATGGTTATCATTCAAGGCATCTGATGATCACAATCAAAACCAAAAGGGTGGGTCCAGCCACAACACTAGTTATCTGTAGGCTGAGACCAGCGCACAACACAATAAGACAAGCCCTATTTTGCTTAGTAGACACAAGCCTGGTGAATCCCACTGGGAGAGAAGCATGAAATCTGGCGGGAGTTTGAATGACTTTGAAAGGACAGAGAAAAGAAAGAGAAAAAAATACATGAGTATGTTTTGGTGCATATTTGGAGAATTTGGGGGAAATTCAGCTGGCTTACTGTATCTCTTCCTAACCAAGGCTGAAGGAACTTTAAAAATGAACTTAGAAGTTTGATTGGCTCACTTTGTCACATCTGCTTGTATTATATGTTGCTGGCAGAGATAATTTTGCTCATGTTCTCTATTTAATCCTTACCAGAAGTCTATGAGTTAACTTCTACCTAATCTCACTTGTGCAGATAAGAAAACCGAGGCTCTGAGAAATCAAACTTCTAGAAAATAGGCAAGCCTGGTCTGAATCCATGTAGAACGAACCCAGGGTACACTTTCTGAAACACTAGCTTGTTACTTAATGTTGGGAAATTTTAATTGTGAAAAAAGTCCTAGATGGAGGGTATTGTTTATTTATTTTTGTTTTGGTTAACAGAACCTTTCTAAATCCAGGTAAGCAAGCAGGGGTGCTAGTGCAAGGCTATAGGGACATCTTGTGGAAACCCAGGGAAGGATTTGAACCAGGGGTTAAATTGTTATAAGGAGGCAGTCTGCTCCTCCAAGTGTCTGGCTCCCTGCTTCCGTCGCTCCGTCCATCTTTCCCTGTGGCAGCAGGTTCTATACATTTTCCTCTAGCATCCCACACCCTGGTGACTCAATCGAGCACCCACCTAGGTCCTCCTGGGAAGGGACTCTGCAGCTGTAGTTAAGGGCAGGGAGCAGGAGATTGCCCTGGGTCATCTGATGAGCCCAATCTCATTACATGAAACCTCAAAAGCAGAGAATGTGGGGGCTGGCGTGAAAGTGATACAGCAGTAGGAGAAACCAGAGGAAAGTCGACACAGCAGGGCGGTGAGATTTGCCGTGACAAGGACTTGAATCACCACCATTGCTGCCTCTGAGGCTGGAGCAAGAAGGCCACGAGCTAGGGAAGGTAGGTGACATTTAGGAGCTGGGACCTCTCCTTCCTGCAGATAGGCAGCAAGTAAACAGGGATGCCGGTCCTAGGATTCCATGGACCTGACTTCTGCCAATGACCTGAAGGACCTTGAACATGGATGCTCCCCAGAACTTCCAGAAAGAAATCCTGCTCTTCCAACACCTTGATTTTAGCCAGTGAGACCGGCATCCAACTTCTGACTGAACCATGAGATAATGATGCTATGCTCTATTAAGGCGCTAAATGCGTGGCCATTTGTTACATTTCTCCTCATATATACATATTTTTTTCTCCGTGTATGAGTTTCCTCTTTCTTTTTCATGTATTCCATCTTGACAACCCCAATGTAGCCTGCAGTGTTGAATTACAGGAGTCCTTTCATCTAGTCTGGAGCCTATGATTAATTAAACCTGTTTCAATACCCCAATTCTGAATTTCTGAGGAAAAATAAATTTTTTCCAGCCCAATCACTGAATTGCATCTCCCTGGTTCAGGTCACCAATATCCATCCCGCAAAATGGGGAAGAGCCGTGGAGAATGTTGACAGCTCATTCCATGACTTGGAGGGACGAGTTTATCTAAGGGCACTCATAGAAAAAGGATATAGTGCCAGGGAGAGAAGGAGGTGTATTTCTAGGAGAGATGTTTAGGACATATAAATGGCACGGAACAGATTAAAAGTAGCCATGTGGAACAGATGAAGGTGCTGAGAGAAGGGGTCTGGAAAGGTTTAGGATTGTCATGTTTTTCTCAATCACCCTTAGATAGGTTTGTTCCAATGTTCTAAATCCAGGAAGGACTAACACCAGAAACTCAATAATTTGGATATATGGATGAATTATGACATGAGCCTTTGTGTGTGTGTGTGTGTGTGTGTGTGTGTGTGTGTGTATGTGAACTTGTGCAAAATATTTACATATGACTATGTGTTTATACTTCATTCTGTTGTTCATCACCTTTTCCCATTTCTTCTACCATGTAGGCTCAGCAAAATAAAATGGCAAGTGGAATAATTAAAAGCACAAACAGCTGAGATTAAGCTCTGCAGAGATTAATTCTGGCATGGGTTTTATTTAATGTTATAGAACAGTGACCTGGGGAAAATAAAAGTGCATCCACTGGAGAAACTTTACTGACAAAATAGCAATAAGAATACAACCAAATTCAAGGTGCAAAAGTGGGTCAAGGAAAGCTGCGCTTAAGCATTCTGTGCAATTCTGCTAAACACTGCGTTCATAAATCCCAGTGTCTAGCTCTTTTATTTAAAGCTGCACTTCCCAGTGTGGTTAGTTGGCTGGGCGATGCATGGGTAAGCATGACTTGCACTAGCTTTGCAAAAATGGAGCAGACACTTATGAGTACATTAAAAAAAACACAAAAAACAAAAACTCTTCACTACCTAGTAAAACACCCCCATGCTTGGAGGTCCGCCTTCCCTGCAGCTTTTTTCAGGCATTCTTAGCCACATCCCTCTTAATAAGGTGCACTGTTTTTTGAACAGTAGCATGTAAGACTTAGAATTCTAAGTAACATTCATCAATGCATCTACTATCAGATAGAAGTCTCAATTTAACCAGAAGATAAGTAAGACAAATATTATTTGTTAAAGTAGCTAGGTGTATTTATTCAATGAACACAAAAATATTTACTTATTATTAACTAGACATCAGTGATGTCTAATATCTGTATTTTTTAACAGAAATAATTGGGTTTATCTGTGTATGTGCAATAAGTAATGTTCTCTTCTCCTCAAGGCCAGACATTCTCTGCCACATTTGCTCCACGACCACAAGCCAGAAGGCTTACTGTTTACTTTCAAGTTGTATTGGTCTTCCTTCTGGAGGCATACATAAGCTCTGGATGCCAACATTGACTTGCCTCTTCACAAAGCATCTTGACACCATTGAATAATTTTAACGAAAATATATAGCCTTGCCTTACTGAAATGCTTATTAACATAACAGTTTGGTACCATGTGTCAACTGCAAGCTAGCAAAAATGAAAATATATATTAGTAATGTGCAAAGGTTGAGAGGACTGCTCTCCTATGCTGGTGGTAGAAGTGAAAGATAATAGAATTCTTCTAGATGCAATTTCACAATGTACATCAACAGCCTCAAAACAAACTGAGACGCATCTATATTAAGGAGTCGTTCTGAAAGAAGTAGTCTAATATGATTTTTGGGGTCTCCTAAGGTCCTGGACACTGTGCTGTATTCTGTATTTCTCTCTGTATTTCTGTACAAAGATCTATGAAGATCTTTATGACAGTATTATTAGTCATTTTGAAAATGCTGAAGCTATTTAAAGTCTTCTACATTAAGAATCCGTTGCATAAATCACAGCAGGTCCAAAGGTTTGGCGTTAAGCACATATTTACATAGTGTGTCAAAGAATGTTGAATGCTATACAAAAACACTTTTCAGTGACAATGTAAGATATGCAGCTTTATAGAAAATACAATTCCAGTCATGTAAATCACCATTAATCCAATAAACGTTCGTGTTTTGAGAACCTGCTTCATGTGCCGGGCATACTTCAGGAATCAGAGATAGAGCACAGCCCTTTGTGAAGAGCCCTGCTCTCGAGGAACTTAAAATCCAGTTGTACAATCAATCACACACGATTGATAGGTCCAGGCAGGTGTAGATGCGAAGAGAACACATCTGTGAGGAACGTACTAGAATGAGAGAGTAGCTTCTCTGAGTCATGGGACTATCGCTTCTACCTAGTTTCCACTCATATTTTTAATTTGCCAAATTCCTACCATAAGCATGTCTTACTTCTATTATGTGTTTTTGTTTTTGTTTTTATCAGATCAAATCCAGCCGATCAAATCCAGAGCACCTGGAATAATAATTTGCGACAGTTTCATCCTGGAGACGTCAAAGGACATCAATCAGTGTGCTGGACAATCAGATTCATTGTACTGTGGCTCCCACACCTCTCTGTGGATATTACCTAATACTCAGCCCAAGGAGAACCCCTTTGTATGACAAAGTACAGAGTGAAGAGGACACGTGAGCCCTTGTAATGTGCCTTCTATTGGTAGAGCTGTTGTCATTCTTGACTTTAAATTATTCTCAAAACAACTCTTGCAAATGCGCGTCGTTCTCCCCGCTGCACAGATGCAGACAAAGGGACCCAGAGAGTGAAGTCACTTCCAGGCTCACACAGTGCATGAAAGCAGACTTTCCTGCACCAAAATCTATTGTCTTTCAACCACGATGCATTTTTCTTCTTTCCCTCCCTCCCTCCTTCTTTCTGAGCCTCAGTGTGCTAGGCACTGTTTTAACTAGTCACCCTAAGATTTCAATCATCTTATGATCCCATTAGTCTCACTCTGCAGAAGCAAACTCCTCGTGTCAATGATAGAACAGTTAAGAAATCAAAATGCCCAACTATGGGAACAATGAAAATCATATATTTCTCCAACCTGAAAACACTAAAAGTGACTAGAAACAAGTTTATGTTAGAAAAAGAAATTAGATAATACTTGGGTGGGTTTGGGGATGCATGTGGGGCAGAGGCAAGGCAGTTTTGAGAACTAGATTTGCCTATTACTATGGCTAGTCCCAAGAACAGTGCTTAAGCTGGACAAACTGAATAAGCTCTCTGAGTAACAGTGTTCTTGCCTTTAAAATATCCCCCACAGGTCTGTGGGAAGACCAATGAAGACTGCTCCCAGAAAGTGCCCAGCCTCATGCTCAGCACACTTAATAAATGCAGGTCCACGTTCCCCACCCATCCCCCCACATGCATGTACATTACCTGCCACCCACTCACCACAGCCCTGAATGAAGGTGCTCTCACTCTTGGGTGGGAGACAGACCTACAGAGAAGTATTTACAAAGCAGCACCTTGGCTCCTGACTTGTATGTTCAACCAATATGTCGAACTTTCCCTGAGCCGTGCACTATTCCGGGTGCTAGAGTTATAGTGCTGAACACAATGGTCAAAGTAAGCAGTGCAAATGAATAAATGGCTGGAGGCGCCCGGCCAGGGCAGTGACGGCAGAGGTGAGATGGACAGGGGAGGCTCAGAGAAAGCAACAGGTAAAGGAACTGAAGGAGTGGAGGAGTCTGAGGAGGCACTTGCTGCTCTCTTCCTGGCCCGAGGAAGTCCAGGGCCTTGCTGCCTCCTGTGGGGCTTCCTAGAGCATTTAGAGGCAGGGGACCATTTGGAAACCTTCAGAAGGCTTCCCACTGTGGCCACAATGAAGCTGGAGTCAACGATTCTATGGAAACCCGGTCCCTGACCCTAAAGTGTGGTCTTTTACCTGTATAAGCCAGTGGGTGACTTTTCCATTTGGGTTTACCTTGTTTTGCTTTGCTCCAAAGGCAAGAACCTGGACAATGGACAGAATCAGAAGAAGACATATTTTGCCACAAATCAGGAACCTGTCCATGACACTCAAACAGAATCAGTGACCCCAGATTTTTATCCTGAACTTGTACCAGCTCACAAAGAATGGACAGCTGACAGTGACAGAACATGGATGCCTACATGTGGCAGCTGTGGGACTTCTGCATTCTTCTTTCAACACTTGAAAAACCCAGATATAAAGAATACCTACCTTCTAGCGCTGCTGCGGAGGTAACTTGGGGTAACACACTACTGAGTTCTTTTTTTTTCTTTTTTTTTATTATTATTTGCCCCAGGGGTACAGGTCTGTGAATCATCAGGCTTACACCTTTCAAAGTACTCACCATAGCACAAACCCTCCCCAATGTCCATAACCCATCCACCCTATCCCTACCCTCCCACCGCCCGGTAACCCTCAGCTTGTTTTGTGAGATTGAGTCTCTTATGGTTTGTCTCCTTCCCCATCCCATCTTGTTTCATTATTTTTCCCTCCCTACCCCCCACAACCCCCAACCCTGTCCCTCAAGTTCCTCATATCAGAGATCATATGATAATTGTCTTCCTCTGATTGACTTCTTTCGTTCAGCATAATACCCTCTAGTTCCATCCATGTCCTTGCAAATGGCAAGATTTCGTTTCTTTTGATAGCTGCATAGTATTCCATAGTATATATATACCACCTCTTCTTTATCCATTCATCTGTTGATGGACATCTAGGTTCTTTCCATAGTTTGGCTATTGTGAACATTGCTGCTAGAAACATTCGGGTGCATGTGCCCCTGAGGATCACTACCTTTGTATCTTTAGGGTAAATACCCGACTATGGTGTTCTCGAAGCAGTGACTGGTGGGTAAAAACCCTCAGTAAGCACTGCACTTATACCATTAACAGTAATAGCAGTGTTAGTGGCTAGAACTCTACATCAGTAAGATCAGCATCAATTAGCAACACTACCAACCCTTCAACAAACTCCTAGATTAAGGTTATTATTACCCTTTCAAATTGCTTTTTTATTCTCTTTCCTCACCTTCTTCTTCTTAGTAAATATCAAATCACTGTCTTTTATAAGAGTGTCACCATTTTGGGCTCTTTGTATAATAAAACATTAGACCAGGGAGTGATCAGCTATAAGAGTTTTATTAGGATCTAGGATGACTGTGGAGAAGACTGTGGATCTGAGCGATACAACAAGAAGCCACTAGACACTATGTGTTTTTATAGTTGAATTAGTTACAATGAAATGAAATTTTAAACTCAATTCTTTGGTCATCCTAGCCACATGTGGTCAGCAGCTAGCAAACTGAATAATGCAGACACAGAATCTTGACATCACTGAAGAAAATTCCATTGGACAGCACTGTTCTAGAAGTGCATGCATAGACACACCCATCACAACCATAGACAGTCAAAAGGGCACGTGCTCTCTGTGACCCCGCTTCCCTCTCCTTACTTCACTACCTCAAACCCTCCATGCCTCCTTTTAGACAGGACTTTATCCCATTGCAGAAAGCTCTTGAAATGCACCTGCTACTCTCAGCACATGCCTCATGTGCATATGATCTATGTCTGTCCCCCAGTCCCCCCCACACACATTCATACTCACATTTTTACCTGCCAGTCCTTCTCTTTTGTTTCAAACCTCAGCTCGGTGAGGAGCCCCCATCTCCATTTCTCAGTGAGCAGCCCCCATCTCCAACCTTCTGGACATGGCCACTTCTCCCTGTCACATCTCCACACCCGAATATCACCTTGTTAACAGCATTTTGTAACCTGTGATATTTTACATTCCTTTATGAGATTATTAAAAGCTAACACTTCTAATACAGCAAAAATTCCACGAAAGCAAAGATTATGCCTGGCTTGCCCATAGTCTCGCCTCTATACTTGACACAGTGCCTGGCGTAGGGTGGGGTGGCCGTAGCTATCTGGTAAGTGAATGAATGAAACCAGAAGTCACTCTGGCTAGTAGTGAGGACAGGTCTCCAGGACAAAAAGTCTGCCTTCTCTAGACTGTGGCAAGCCTGGTTGCTAAGGCTTTATCAAGACAGACATGGTCCTTGTTGGGCAGACAGACACGAATCTTTTCAGGTACTGAAATACGCTTGAGACCTGATCCATAGCAGGGAGAAAAGATCCGTGGGTTTTTCTTTCCGAAGCCTGGATCATTAATCCAAGGACCACATGCTCTCACATCACCTCCACACCACTTAGAAATACAGAGCAGAGCTGTCGACATAGACAGACTGAATGCAGAGTGAGTCTTGTGTTTAATGCTTCCTGCTCCTGGAAATTGTCATCCACTGTTCTCTATATGTCCTCTGGACTCTTATTTAATGAACAGCCACTACTTTTTAATTCCGTGTTCCACCCTGTGAATGTCGACATCATAAATGCTCAAGGTTTGGTGAACCGTTTTCCTTGGACCAGACACTGTGCTAAACGCTTTATTTTCATTTAATCCTAAAAGGTAACCCTATGAGAGAGCCTCTATTGCTATCCTGTTTTTAAGATGAGAACATAGCATGACAAAGAGGCTTAATAACCTGTCTTATCATCTCTACAACTACTGGATCTCCTTGTGCCCACTTTCCCACTAAAAAATGTGGGCACAGATGGTACTCACTTCCCAGCATTGGTGTGAGAATAGCATCAGAGAATGAGTGGAGACACTTAGAAGCCATTCAAGGTTATTTATTATTTCTCTTGGAATTAATCCATTGGCTATTTGCATCATGCGCCAGACCTACCCTCTGATTGTCTACAGGCCGCTCCGACCCAAAATCACGAGCTTTCAGAGGTAAAAGGTTCTGGGATCTAGAAAAAAGTTATTTTGGTGCATCTCAAAGATGCATATCAAGAAGGTGTGGGGGAAGGGGGTTATCAAGGTGGCATATGCCACTCCAGGCACATGTGGAACCATATTTAATCTGCACAGAGCCCCCTTGAGAGGCGTGAACAACCCTTCTATGCCAGTTAAAGAAAAATGGCTCACAAAGATTAAGTAAGTTCCCAAAAGTCATGCAGCTAATGAATGGAAGAAACTCCAACATGTTATTAAGCAGCATCACACACAGTTATCTGACTTCTAATGAATGAGACACATGTTGGAGATTTAAGATTTGCACTTAGTGTAAATTGGTCTCAATTATTTATTTATTTTTTAAATCACTTGATTTTGACATGGAAAAAATACTTCCAGTATTTTACCCCAATCTATTTTTGGAGGAATCAGATAATACTTTCTTTGAAAAAAAAAAAAAAAGACACTTAAAAAATGTGTCTTTCCAAATATTTTTAAAAAGTAGAAATCAACCTTCCAATTTTATCCTACAACAATTAAAGTTCAAGTTTATGTATTTTAAGGATCACTTATCAGCTGTTTGTTTGTTTATTTGTTTTTTGTTTTTGTTTTTTAGTCCCGAACTAAGATGCTCTAATCGGTAAGTTGCTCACATCTGTCTGAACATTCCTGGGGATAGTAGGAGTCTCTCAGTCTGTGTTAAACATGTGAAACCACCTAGCACAATACCAAAAAGAAAAAAAGAGAAGAAAAAGAGCAAAGGGAGGAATGAAGGGAGGGAGGGAGGAAGGAAGGAAGGAAGGAAGGAAGGAAGGAAGGAAGGAAGGAAGGAAGGAGAGAAAAGGAGAGATGAAGGGAGGGCGGGAAGCCATGGGAGGAAGGAAAGAAGACTGGAGAAGGAAGGAGGGAAAGAGAAGAAAACCATAGCAGATGGTCACTACCATTGTTTAATATTAAACCAACCAGTAACTAAATGCACATCACATAAGCCCTTGTTTGCATGATACATGTTTTTGTTCCAAAGGAATATAAAATATACTATAGGTAGATCCTGTTACCACCGTGACCCTGCCATTTCATGGGTCTTAATGGTCAAAATGCTCCCACCATGAGGCAAGGCAATAAAGGTTCAGACAACCCAACCTGGTCCGCTAGAGAGACTTGTCTCAGGAACTTGTTCTCTCTCTCACGGGGACTTCAGAACAGACAATGGAGAGCAGTGTTAGTTTCACAGCTAAGAAGCCCTTAATGGGTGCTGAACATGCCCTAGGCGTTCTACATATAGGCACAAAGCTCTTGGCGGCAGAGGTTACTGCCTTCTCATGGACCACTTGGAGAGAAAGGAAAAACTTCTAAGTCAGACAAGGCAGCTAACAGAGGAAGTGGAGCTCCGATACAGCCTATTGCCCCTTGTTCTTCTATCTCCATATCGGGACCATCTATGGACCTCTTAGATTCTCGTAAGCCTGACCAAGGATAGCCATATCTTGCCATCAAGTCCAAAAGTTAGGCATATGCTGGAGCAGTTCCTAAAACAACCAACCAGCATCAGCACTTGGCAAACTACTACCTACACCCAAAGACCAATAATGGCTTACAATGCCCAGCGGCCTGACGCTCCTGTGCCCCAGAAACCAGACCTGGACAAACACAGCAAGTATCTGTGACAAAGAGGAATTAGAAAAGAGAGAGAGAGAGAGAGAGAGAGAGAGAGAGAGAGAGAGAGAGAGAGAGAAATCAGCTTCAAGTTCCATTTTCACTAAGAGATACTTTTGAATAATGACTATTTGGGGGGTGGGTCTTGAATTCATACAGTTGGATATTGTCTTTCCCTGAGCTACTGACATTTGGAAGGCTCTGGTTAGGGTTCTGTGCAGAGACGTGTCAGCACTTGGCATTTCCTGTGAGTGCCCTGCTTCTGTTAAAAAGGCCCCTGATCACCCTTTCTGGAAAACTTCCAGTGTTGAAGATGGCAGCAGCCCTGACATAAAATGTTACTATTCTTGTCAGGTGGGAGAGGGGCATCATTTATCACAGCTGAGCTCCTGAGGGCATGCACCGGAAATGTGCAGCAGAATCTGCTCTGATTCGCTCCATGCTCTTGGTGACCCTGGTCTGGTCACTTGCCCTGGGGGTCACAGTTGCTTATATGCATAACAAAGAGGGTAGGGATGAGGAGGAGCACCGCTATCCTTTCAGCACCCAAGTTCAGTATCCACGGACATTTTTGTTGTGGAAGTTTGAGAACTTCCTACATGCCCTCAAGCGCCCCGAGTTTGCATGTGACTTCTTGCCAGAGCAAACAGTGTCTCAAGAGTCAGGTCCTTTGCTTTGTAGAGCTAGGTCCGTGGACTGCATGCAGCTGGAGCCTCCAGAGGTTGGGTGGGGTTCCCAGAGGCACAGGGTTAACTGCAAAATGGGATTAGCGTCCAGCATTCCCGCTGTAGTCCACTTCACACCAATTTATGAATCCTGTGGATGCTCCTTCACTTATTTACGCTGATCTGAATTATATGGCTCTGATCTAGTACATTTAAACATAGAACACGGAGACCGTGCCCAGGGTTCTCCAGGGAAAGAGAGATAAAGGAAGGGGGCCTGTCAAAGATAACAAGGTGCAGGCTAGCAAGTCTGACCCCTGGCAGGCTGGAGACCCAGAGAAGAGGTGACTTTGTGGTCTTGAGTCCAGATTCCACAAGGTAACGGGCTGGAAACTCAAGCAGGGTGTCTGCTCTCTCTGTCTAGTTTTGAGAATTCCAGACTCCATTCCCTTTCAGGAAATTTGAGCCTCTTCTCTTGAGGCTGTCAATGGATTAAATGAAGCCTACCCACATTGTGGAGCGTAATCTGCTTAAATCCTAGGCTCAAAGTCTACTGACTTAAAGGTTAATCGCAGCTAAAAAGTACTTTCACGGCAACATCCAGGCTTGTGTTTAACCACACAACTAGGCACCAGGCCTAGCCAGGCCAATCTCTAAACTATCACAGTGACCCTATTTAATTTCTCCAGAGTAATTACTGGGTGACGCGAACTTTTGACTCAGAGAAACCCTGAGTTGCAGGCTTGAATTCACTACAAGCTGCATGACTTCAGACATTCATATCTTCTCTGAATTTCAGGGTTCTTATTGGTCAGATGGGTTATTATGCAGATTCCTTAGACAAGGCTCATGACTTCCTTAGCAGCATGGGCACATGGTTTGCAAGCCCCATGTCTTTCCTCTTGTCTAAGAACCCTTTTATCATCCTGTCCAAACAGACTCCATCTCTTGTTTTTCAGTAGAATGTAGTTTGAATTCTGTTTACATGATATCCAGAGTCTGTCTCAAGTAAGACTCCTATTGCTTCTTTCTATATTCATTCATTCAACAGATACATTCTATCACATTAATGATGATGGCTACCGGCTATTTGTTATGGGCATACTGTTCTCAGTACTCAACAGTCCATGCATTAACTCAGCCACAACCCCAGGAAATAAGCTCAATTGTTATTACCCACATTGAAACAATGAGGCACCTGAGGCCCAGAAAAGTCAAGACAGTTGCCCAAGCCCACATTGAGAAATCGTGAACCAGGACTCAAATCAAAATTGAGTGCAAGATTCTTAATAACTGGAGCAGTTCTGCCTCTTGTTTGTAACCTCTTGCATTCACCCCAGCTCAGCAACCCCTTGTTAGTGGGTAGAATAAAACCCTCTCTAAAGACATATGTGTCCTCCTTCCCAGAACATGTGGATAGGTTAGTTTATTCAGCAAAGATTATAGATGGGTTAAGGTCACCAATCAGCTGACTTTGAGATTATCTGGATGGGCCACATGTAATCCCAAGTGTCCTTATAGGTGGGAGAGGGAAGCAGACAATAGGGAACAGGGAGATGGCAGGGGGAGAAGTAGTGGCTGCATGTTGCTGGTTTTGAAGTTGGAAGAATGGGGCTAACAGCCAAGGGGTGCAGGTGGCCCCTAAAAGCTGACAGAGGAGAGAAAACAGATTATTCCTTAGCACTTCCAGAAAGGAATGCAAGTGATTATCACCCAGTGGGACCTTGATTATAATCCAATGCGACCTTGATTATAATCCAATGCGACCTTGACCAACTCGGGACTCCTGACCTCTTAGATAATAAGTCTGTGTTGCTTGAAGCCACTCAGTTGGCAACAATATGTTACAGCAGCAATGGGACACCAATACCCTCTTTATTCATGCAAGCCTCATTATTTAGAAGAGAACAGAACACATGTCTGCTTCCTAATTTGCAAAGTAGTTTAACACAGGCTATGTAAATTGACCTTCACCTGCTCCAAGGTGAAGATTTACAACTGTCATGCCCATTTTATGACACAGATTAGTGACATTCAGAGATGTGTGGCAACTGAGGATGGCCCAGTGTAAATGCTGGAGGGGTCCTGGGGAGCGGCTTATGCCTCCACAGGGCTGCTGAGTCCCAGGCACCAAAAAAAAAAACATAGTCCATGTTTGCTGAGAATAAGTGAGACAAGGCATCTAACAGAGACCACCCGGGATGTTGTTAGAGGGGTTTCCCAGGCAGACCTGCCTGCTGAGAAAGACCTTACACAAAGACCCCCCCTGCAGACCAATGTGGCTCCACAGTGTCACCCCAGGGGGCTGCTGTCATTACCTGGTTTCCAAAAGTTCATAATCTAGGGCTGTTCCCTTAAAGGGGCTCAGGGCTTTGGAAATGAAGGCTGCAGGAGGGCGTCCTGTCTCCTTTCTGGAATGGCATCCTGTTATGTCCTCATATCAAGATACTTGCAGGCAGGATGCATGTTCCACTCCCCGCCCTCCTCCTGTCTTTCTGTCCAAATCAGGCAAATGGCAGAGTCATGTGACTCTACTTCAGAGTCCACTTAACTTAATTGAACGGAATGTGATTTCCGCAAAGCACAGGTGGTGATGGAGACAGTGTGTGCAACTTATTATCTGATTTGAGGTGCCGGCCTCCAAATGGGCTGCTTGCTGAGCACATTCTAATGGTCTGAGCCTGGGGTGAGGCACCCAGACTGAGAGTCAGAGGGTGGGGGGACCCTCATCCGCTGAGATAGACTGCAGCGAGCTGAGCATTTGAAAGGAGCCACGCATTTAATGTTCCCAACAGTCGGTGAGGGAGGGGTATCATCCCAAGCAAGAGATGAAGCCTGGAAACTTAGAGCTTGAGTACATTTCCCACGGTCCCACGGCAAAGGCTAAGAGTCTTCGTCTGACTTCCCATCCTAGCTGTCTGCCCTAGAGCATGACACCTTTGTGAGCAACAGCTCAGGGCCCGGCAGTGGGGAGGGGAGAGGAGTGGAGAGGTGAAGTCCTGCCCTTGAGGGGCAGACGGTCCAGGCGGGGAAGCTCAGGCGGCCATCTCCGTGGCTCCAGCCACATCGTGTGTGCAAACTCCATCAAGTGACCAGTCCTTTCTAAGCCTGTTTTCTTGTCTCTATGCTGGAAATGCTAACGAAGTCTTTCTTACAAGCCTGTGGAAAGGATTCAGTGAAATAATACATGTAAAGTTCTGGCCATTGTGGAGCATACAGTAAGGGCTCAGACGTCGTTAGCACAGCTGGCCATGATCCACAGCGCTTCCCTCTGTCCTTCGTAGGAAGGCAGTCATGGGGCCTGGAGAACTTCCAGGCAGCGACATTGGCTCCTCTTGTTTTCAAGGAGCTGCACCATCTTGTTGATGGAACTCAGCCTAGAGTGAAGGTTTTACATTAGATTCTTGAGAATTGTGGGATGCCCCAGAGGCCCCCCCCAGTGACCCTAGGGCAGAAGGAAGGAATTAAGGGGTACGGGCACACAAACCTAGCTTGGGACCTCCACTGCTATTATAAGTAGGGCAGCTCCGTCCTTATTAAAAATTGACATTTCCCAGGCTCCTGGGTAACTCATTAGTTAAGCATCTGTTTCTTGGTTTTGGCTCAGGTCATGATCTCAGGGTCCTGCAATCATGCCCCGTGTTGGGCTCCATGCTCAGCAGGGAGTCTGCTTCTCTCCCTCTCCCTCTTCCCCTCCCCCACTGTACACGCACACTCTCTTTCTCTCTAAAATAAATAAATAAATAAACAAACAAATAAATATTTTTAAAGATTTGACATTTTCATCAGAATGCATCTTAATACAAATGGAAGTGAGTTTACAAACACTCCTCCCAGAAGACTTCCTTGCCTTCCCTGATGCATTTCCCCTTCCCCTGCCTCCCTGTCCACATCACTGTGCCCACCAACAAGTGTCACCTACAAGTTCCATTTTTTCCATTAAACCAAATCCTTGTTTTCCACTCCAAAGCACCAACCACTCTCATACATGTCTGCCAGGAGAGCATATTCCCCATGTCTAGCCTTGTGCATTTCTTCTGTCTGGCTGTTGCTCAATTATATCCCTTTATAATAAACCTCTAGTAAGTAAAATTCTTCTCTGTAAGTCCCTCCAGCAAGATAATCAAACCCAAGAGAAGGTCATTGGAATTCCTGTTCTAAAGCTGGTTGATCAGAACCATAGGTGATAACCTAGACTTTTGATTGACATCCAAAGAGGGTGGGACAGCCTTGCAGGACTGAGCCCTTAACCCTGGGATCTGATGTCTTCTGCATGGAAGACAGTGTCAGGATGGAGCTGAATTGTAGGAACCCCATCCCTACCACCCACACACATTGGAATGAGGTCCAGAATCTTTAGTATCTTTTTCCCCCATCACTGCCCTAGAAAAGAAATCAGCACTATACTTCTAAATGTCTACATTGTTATTTCTCACCTTAGGGAGTAAGTCGAGAACTTCTGTATTTTAAAATTTTTAAGGATTAAAATCATGACCATAATGTAGATTTCTTTAGACAGTTGCACGGAAAAAAAAATGCCCCCAAAGATAGAGTTCTAAAATCTCTGAGAGAGGAGGGGATAAGGAGTATTAGAATATCAGCAATCTTCTTTAGAAGACTTCAGCACGGGTATTATGATATTAGTATGTGATAGTTTAAACTGTAGAAGCTATTACTTGTCTTAGTCAGAAATACACACTCCACAGATGGCAGCTAGGGGGTTTAGTTATCTTTAACTCTGGTCAACACCAGCTGTTTTGCTAATTAGCATAATAAAAGGAGATGTAAGTTGTCATTGGTGAAATTATAGACTTTATAAATAGCATACCAGATTGTAGAAATAGACTCTTGATGTAATTAATAGCATTCAAAATAAATGAACTGCCTGTAATATTCTAGAGCACTCCCCTTCATGGCATGGGAGAGGTATATGGATCTAGAAGCATTTCTCTGCTCAGTGTCTTGGATTGGCATCAGAGGCATGGTTTGGCAAAAAGTGCTAGGTCCATCCTGGATTCTGAAGGTTCTGTTGCTGACAAGAGCTGAGGCTAACTGAACCCTCCTCTAGAATACTGCTGTGTCTTTGACAAACGGATTTTTCATACAAAGTGCTGTCAGAGCACCTAAAAAACAGAATTGGGATATTTTTAAGCTATATGACTGTCTTTGTGATGACTTGATGCTATATGCTTGTTTTAAACATCTTCCGTATCAATCCTTTTATATGTTCAGCATTGTACTGACCCCTTGATTGACAAATGATTAGTCAATAGTGTCACAGCTTCAAGAAGCTCAGGATGTACCAAGCAGCAAACCTAGAGGTGCATTAACAGAAAAATTCCAAAGTTACAGAATTTGCATGCATGACATGGAAGGGAACTCTTTGAAAGAAGAAGACCCCATGCGCTCCTGACACCTGTGGTCTTCATTCTGAAATACCCTGCTTCCCTGCACTGCATGCTGTCTCTTCATCTTATTCTCCACTCCTCTGGTTTTGACTTCATGTTAGCACTCTTCAGCCAAAGCTCCCCTGGCTTCTGTTTTTGGCTATGTTACTGTTACCTTCCTGAACTTGGTATCGTACCCTTCAGTCCCATCTCTCGTCAAGATGTATGGAGTTCAGGAAAAGGAATCATCTGGGCTCAGTGACGGATCTGAGCATCTCAGGTACAGAATCACCCCAGGAGAAGACATGTGGAAGAAAGAGAAAGGAGCCAGTTTCAGGTCTAGGCTGTTGGGCTGGGGCTGGGTGTGGGTTGTTAACACACTGGGAAAGTGCACAGATAGGGCGTGGGAATCAAGGAGAAAGAAGAGGAACTAACAAGTCAAGGGGCAAGTGGGGCTGATGAGTGAAGGGGGGGGGAGGCAGAGAACCCTCCTCCCTTCCTTATCTCATGTTCCAGCCTAATATCAGTTTTCCCTGGAGACTTCACAAGGCCATTTGAGGGGGTTTTCCTCTTTGGAAAGGTTATTCACTGTCCTCTTTCAGAGGAGCAAAGTACCTACCTATCTACTGTTTGGACACATAACTCCTTCTAGGAACTGACTTCTCGCTGTATTTTATTCCAATACCTCATATTCTCTTCTCTTTCCCTGTTGGCCTCATTAGATTAATCTCTCTTTAGTGAGGCTCTCAGAGCTGATGCTTGAGGCTAATGCCTGAAGATGGAGCAAGTGGGAAGTGAGCAGAACAGAGGGCCTTGCATGACTGAGCATGGCTCATGCCATTTCTGGAAGAAGAAAGCAGAGAAGGGGCCCACTGATTTGGGCGGTGGAACCAGCTCTTGCTTGGATGCGAACAGCCTGTAGTGGCTGACCGAGGCGGTCTGAAGCCCTTTCCTGCCGCAGGACTCATGACCACAGCACATAGTGAGGGTCTGAATGTATCTCTTTGGAGAGGGAGTGAGTGCTTCTTTTTGCAGGGGCCAAACTCATGCCCCTGCACTTGTATTTTCTCTTGTATGCAGGAGAATTCAATTATTCCTTTTTTCCCTTATTCATGAAACAAACAAACAAACAAAAAACAAAAACCTTAGGTGCCTAGCCTCGTGCTCAGCGTTGAGATGACACAGTGGAATAAACCCAGTGCCCACCCTCAAAGGTGGCTAACTCTCCATACGTTCCCACCATTGAGGACAAGCTGTCCCTCCTCACCCTCATCTCCTGAGTCTCTTTCCTAAAACACTCAGTGTTATAGTAAAAAGAAGAAAAGAATAGAGAGAACGTTGTAGAACTGGACTGTTTTGTTTCTTTTTTTTTTAAGATTTATTTATTTATTTGACAGAGAGAGAGATCACAAGTAGGCAGAGAGGCAGGCAGAGAGGAGGAAGCAGGCTCCCCGCTGAGCAGAGAGCCCGATGCGGGCCTCGATCCCAGGACACTGAGGTCATGACCTGAGCCGAAGGCAGAGGCTTTAACCCACGGAGCCACCCAGGCGCCCTCTTTTGTTTCTTATTTTCGAATAAAACCTACTTCTGGGACGTGGACGATTTACAAACTGTGCTTTACGAAGCACCTTGTCGAAATTTGCTTTGGTTCGCCTTGGCCGAAGCCGGTGTCAGGTCTCACAGATGTGCATCTCTAGCTACCATCCCTGGGTTCACGTCAGCTGAGTCTGACCAGGTGGAGAATAGCAGCAGGACACTGCCATCGAACCTCCTCACCCCCAGGCTGGCATCCCCACCAGGGCGAACGCTAGGACCGGACTCATTCTTGTGTCTCCACATTTTCTCTTGTGTGCAGGGGGATTCGATTACCCATTTCCTCCAGTTTTCTCCTTTTTCATTAACACACACACACACGCACAACACAAAAAACTGACATGTCTGGCATCACGCCAAGCACTGAGATGACATGACTTATCATTTACCTGGGCTTCTGTGTCCTTACTGGGCAGGGGTACCTGGAGTTATATCAGACTGGCCCACACACTCTTTGACCTCTGGCCCCCTAAATGGGGGCCAGGCTCTTTTCTGAAAAGTTCTCCTAATGACATTTGCTTTCATACACAGTAGGATCATAAAACATCCTGCAGGATTATCAACCTCTGTGACAGCTATCTACAGACCTCTGAATTTAGGAGCACCAAGCTGAGTGCCAACAGGTGATGAGGTGGGGTCGGGAGAAAAATAGCATGACGACACGTGTTGGTTAGACACTGCTGGGTTTTACAGAGCTTGGTGTTTGTCTTTCCCTTTTCCTTCAGTCCCGACAAATGGGTAAAATAAGCAATATTGGACCCATGTGAGAAATCTTAAGGCTAAAGTGATTAACCAAGTTTTATATAGTTCGAATAGCTTCTGAGGAATGTCGCCGAATTAATATTTGGTTAATCCGACATCATCGAATTAATTTGATAAACCACTGATTAGTATTTGGCCTCGGTCTAATTGTTGGAATTCCTATTCCAGGGATCTATCAGACATGCAAGGTCTCCTGTATACTACTTAACCTTTCAAGTATTACTTAATTCGACAATCTAACACTATTCTTCACACTCCAAAGTCCAGATGTGATGGTACAGGTGAAGCAAGAAATAAATAAATCACCTGTGATCTGCTTGGTTTGCAGGTGCCCATCTACTCCCCTCATTGTCCAAGTCCAGAGTTTCCATCCCCACAACATGCAAACCCCAGAGTCATGCCACATACAGCATCACACACTTGTGATTAGAGGCTCCATTCAGACCCTGAAAACTCCTCTCCCCAGTCATTTGAGTAAGGAGTCCTAATAGTCTCTTGCCTGATGGATTTAAGCGATGACATATTCGCTGGCTGATTGATTTCTACAAAACACATTTACTGAGCTCTCCAGCTGCTCCTGGGGTTGTGCTGGGTGATGTCGACATAAAGATTCTAACTTCAAGTGCCTTAAGGCATTGAGAGATCATGAAGTTATTCATTCAAAAATTGTAATGCCAAATAGAAAGTGATAAGCACCAAAGTACAAAGTGATCTGATATTTAGAGGACAGCAAAACTTATTGCAGGTAGGAAGATCACATGATTAATAACAACTACCATTTTTTTTTTGCATGTATTATGTGCTTTCTTGTAGGCCTAGGGCTTTATATAAATGGTTGCATTTCATGTGCCCGGCAGTCTTGTAATAAAAGCAACATTGAACGGTTCATAGGACACACATTATTCTATTCCTGCATGTCCAGACACTGGGTATGCTTGTTTATATGGAGGAACATCATGAAAAAACGATAACTTCCAGAACTTTCCCAAGGCTGCCCAGTGGTCAGAGTTAACCCATACCTGTTTGACACTCTCTCTTGCCTCCAAATAACACACACACACACACACACACACACACACACACACACACACACACACATGGCTTTGTGAAAAGGACAACAGGGATTCTTCAGCTAAGCTTATAGGAGGAATAGTTAAATGAAATTTGAATTCAAGAAATATTACATGTCTACCAGAGGCAGGCAAAGACATCCCGTCTGTAGACTGAGACTTGGGCAGGGGGAGCAGACTAGGAATAAGAATACATATAACAGTATGCTAAGAACTGGAGAAGTCAGAACGAGACCCTATAGGAGAAAGAAAGAAAAAAACACCTTAACTGGATTGAAGAGAATTGGGAAAGACTTTTCAGAAGTGACCTTCTTTCCACATAAAGAGGAAAGTGACGGCTATGCAGGCAGAAGGCACTGGAGAGACTACACGTTGGAGATGGGTAATTTGAAGCTGATGAAAGGATGCTTCATTGCATGCAAGGTATTATTATGTGGATGTGATAAAGAGCATTTAAGATTTTATTGGGAGAGAAAGTTCCATGGCCCCAAAATGCTTAAACTTCAATGGACTAAATAAAAAGGAAGTATTTTAAAACTATAGCCTGCAGGTGAAATTTTGCCTACCCCCTGCTTTTGTGAATAGTTTTATTGGAACCCAGCTACACCCATTGATTATGGGTGGCCTATGACCTCTGTCATGTTTCAGTAGCAGAACTGAGTCCTTGTAACAGACACCATAAGACTCACAGAGCCACAAGTATTTACAATCTGACCCCTGGATTGACACTTGATTCTGTCATCCTGGACACTTAGGGAAGATTTTTGATCATACGTGTTTATCTGTTGTTGTGGTCCTTATTGGGTTTTGTGCAGTGGCTTTTTGGTTTGAGTTTTTGGAGGACTGATTAGGTAACAATCTGCAGGCTGGCTTTGAAAGGCAGATCAAAAGAGATCGATTCTACCGTCACTGAGAGAGCAACTTTACCTTGCTGGACTCAGGGAAACCAAAGTGAAAAACATACCCATTTTATCCTAAGGGCAACATAGCGAGAGGAACAGCAATAATGCTGATGAACAGAACTAGTAATGAGAGAACGCAACACACACAACCACAGTCCAAAGCAAAGTGTTCTGTGTGTGCTCTAGAAGTCCATGAGACAACATCACCTTGAGTATCTGAACCAGCTTCTTGGAGGAGGCAGCATTTGAGCTGAGGATGGAAGGATTAGTAGGGTTTCAACAAGAGAAGATCCAGGGAAAGGCATTGCTCTGAGGACAGACAACTATGAACTCATGTTCCTACCTCTCAGAGCTGCCTTTAGGACCTCAGTGGAATCTGTGGACATAGGAGAACCTTTCCAGCCACTGTCCAATTCCATGTACACCTTGCTTCACTGACTTTTGGCCTGGAGCATATTTGCACGTTTTGATTTTTTTTTACATGTGTATCTCGTGACTAATTCTAGTCATTAGAACAAAAAGAAGGGGATGATGATGGGACCATTTTATTTATTCAACCTATTCATCTTTGTTGCCCCATTCAGCAACTTACTAAGTTAAATCACAGATTCATTGGGGATATGTTTGACGCAGATAGAAAATTGAAAATGTATTTCCACTACATTAAGAAAATGGTCATTTTCAAAATGGATCTCTTTATGAGAAGTAATCAGAATTAGATAAGGATTGAGAGCAAATGCCTGCAATATTTAGATGGTTGCGATATTAAGGGTGATTAATTATCATCTTAAAATATCCCAGGCAATGCTTGCCTCATCTGTTCGCTTGAATTGACCTCTTCCATACCCATTAGGCTTCTCCTCGGTTGGAATGAGTTTTTAAATGGCCTTGCACACACTGCTGCTTAGTGCATGTGCCTGTGATGAACAGACACTGCCTCCGGGATGCTTCTTACCTGTCGATCGCTGCCACCATGGGAAAGGAGGATCAGGGGTGTGAAAGGCAGACAGACCTGCAATCATATCCTTCAAATTCACTTCTCTTTGGCTCATTTTTTTTTCTGGGCTGTTGTAGCAGTTATTTCATTTGGTTGTGGTGAGAACCAAATGAGAAAATAAATACATTGGAAAGATTTAGAAAACAGTACCGTGTCTGACACACAGTGGGAACTCTCTAAATATTTGTTTCTACCCTCCTTGTTCACATGGATTGATTTTCTTTTAGAAAGTGCTTTGGGGAGAGGGGAGACTGATTTCTTTCCTTGAATAGTTGAAAATGTGCATCCAAAGAAGGAATGGAGTTCTTGTATGTGGTCCCTTTGACAATCAGGAGAAACTCCAAGGTGAAGCTGTGTTACACAAGTTCTCTTTTCAGCGAGAATTCCCAATGATCACTTAGTGCTAGAGAGAAAGAGGTATGTTGATTGAAATCTTCTCATATACCAGCTGCCATCCTAAGTACTCAATCTGCATAACAATTTTGATATACAGTCACTAGTATAGATAAGGAGAAAGAGATATCGCCTTGTCTTTTTCAACATGAGTCACATCAACCCAAATAAATAGGGTCAGAGCAAAATAATAATATCCATGTCTTCAGTGTATGCCATAAAAAGCAGTGGATCATTCTAAATAAGGTGCTCATCAGAATCACAAAAGATTTTTTTAAACACAGTTCAATCAGCAGATAAAGAACCAGATTTGTTAAGACTGGGAGGACGTATGTGCATGTATATGTTCATAAATTCATGGGGATTTTTGTGTTCACTGGTTGTTTTTCTATGAGAACCACTGATAAAGTGAATAACTAAAAAATATGTCCAAATTGGATAAAATAAGACCATGGGAGCACGGAGGTGGATGATGGGGGGTTGAGCATGGAAAGTGGCTCCTGTTACATGGAGAGGTTCAAAGGGAGAAGCATGCAGGCTTGTTCTATGCGTTCCCAGAAGAGTCAGGGCCAGAAAGTGTAGGCTGATGAAAGTTAGGTTATAGATGCATCTGGGAAGTCTCACAAGTGACTGTACTATCTTCTGAAACAACAACATATTTTGCATCAACTGCACAAAGGCAGGGAAAACACATCCTGGGAATGTAGTGGGAACATTCCTGCAGAAAGCATCAGGTGTGGAGGTCAGAAAGCACTGTTGCACATGTGCCTTCTTGTCGAGTAAGCCCACGATGTGCTAGGATTGCCACAGAACACCATCACAGCCTGCACAGGTGTTTCCTGTGCATGCTGGATCATTTTTTAAAACGTCTTGAGTACAGAGATCATTCTGTGCTCATCCTCCTTTAAAAAAATCAATAATTCTAAACTACCAATATAATGTTTTGAGAGATAATCATAGTCAAATTATTTCTCAAAATGGTATGTTCTTAGGATGAAGATGCCAGATTGTCAGGTCCCTCCCAGTGGGGCAGTGGATACTCCAGGCTTGTCAGTCTGCTGCCATTTTAAGGGCTGGTGTGCATCCTGCCTAGGGCAAGCAGGTAAAATGGCCCCTGCAATAGAGTCAAACAAACATGGGGAGAATCTTAGAAGTCGGTAGAAATTTGGTGAAGTAACAGAGTAGCCTGGAGTCAATGACAGTAGCTTTTGTTGTCTCTACCACGTTAACTCTAGGGGAGGAAAACTGTTCCCTTCTTTCCTTCCAGGTTCTTTGGTTGGTCTAATAATTAGATTGATATAAGACAGACTAATAGAAAAACAATTTTAGGGGCACCTGGGTGGCTCGGTGGGTTAAAGCCTCTGCCTTCGGCTCAGGTCATGATCTCAGGGTCCTGGGATAGAGGCCCGCATCAGGCTCCCTGCTCAGCGGGGAGCCTGCTTCCTCCTCTCTCTCTGCCTGCCTCTCTGCCTACTTGTGATCTCTCTCTCACTGTCAAATAAATAAATAAAATCTTTAAAAAAAATAAAAAAAGAAAAACAATTTTAATTTTATATGTACAGGAGCCCATAGAAATATGAGACTCAAAGAAGTGAACAAAGCAGGCAGAATGGCTGGACAAAGCAACGCATATTGTTAGACAAAGAAACAATAAATTTGTGAAAAACTAACCAGACGAAGGGGTTTGGGTTTAGGGTGGTAAATTAATGAAGAACTAACTGAGTTTGTTTGCCTTCTCAGCTGTATAAACTCCCTCTGTCTGGTGGTAAAGATGATTTTAGTCCCGGTACAGAGAGGGGACTTTTCACATGAGAGATTTATTTCCCGTTTTCAGGGAGACAAAGGAGGCCAGAGTGTCCTTCTTGCACCAGCTGTTTCTTAAATAACTTTAATTCAAAATAATCAGTATGCCAAAGTAGCATGTTTTGGGGTATGGCATGTCTGCTCCCTTCCATAAACAATACTCATCAGTTTTAGCTGTCTTTTGGATTCAAATAATGCATGACCAATTCAAATTTGTATAGGCAAAAGTGAGACTTTTCTCTCATTACGCAGAGGGCTGAGGTTGGGGAGCTACATTCAGGTACAACGGCAGGCACCTGGAGGACTCATTTTTCATCTGTGGCTTCCTCTTCTCTTACCATCGCCCCTGCATTTCCCTCTGCCCGCTTGCCTCCACTGGGCCCTCCAGACTCACATCTCTAAGAACTGTCACCTGAAAGGGACTGGCTCCTATCATCTCTGGAACCAACTTCAAATTTTGTCAATTGCCTCCAACGAACAGTAGAATTTCATCCTGGCTATGAGACAAGAATGCATCCCAAAGGCAGTGAGGAGGATGCGGAGGTGTGCTGACCCAAAACAGAGTTGTTCGTGATTGACCACCATCTTCGCTTCTCTTTCTTTCAGGACACTGTGTTAAGTGAGGCCAGAGAAGATAGTGAATGGAATTTCTGCCCTAGTAGGAAGAACCTGCCTGTGGACCAGAATGACCAGATTTAATAAAGACTCTTTTACTTTCAAGTGGCAGAAATTCAACCAATGTAAGACAAAAACAAACAAAACAAAACAAAACGAAAACCATGGTGAGTGCATGTATAGGATTTCCTCTGCTCATAACTAGATACAGTGCCCAAAGTTTCTGTGAATTTCTTTCTCCATGACTTTCTTTAAGGTCTTTGGGCCTGACTATGATCACTAGCAGCTTCCATGTGGTTACCAAGATGCTCTTTCTTGCTCAGAGTTCACATCAACCCTTCCTCCTCGTTCCACATGTAGGGACCTCACATGCCCACCTCGGAAGCAGCCAGCATCGCTGAGGATAGGGCACCTTGGCCCAACAGGATCTTGTGGGCCAGTTAGAGACCATAGAATTTCTTACATGACCATGGCCATGACCATGACAATCTCTTCTACTCGTTCCCAATTCTGGTGTGGAAAAAAGAGAAGTAACTCATTGATGATAAAGACATAGGGGGGAAAAATAGGAATCAGAGCCTTAAAAACACAGTAATTATATGAGAACAGAATGATCAGCAAAATTAAACTGAACTGTAATCCATCCATCATATATATTAATGATGACCGAAATAGCAGCAATCAAAATTCTCAACCAACCCAAGACAGTACAGATGACATACTTCAGAGCAAAATTATGAGAATCCCAATTATCTCTGATTATGTATGCATGGTAGGAAGTTTGCAATATTGCAGACAAAGTGTTGCATGGCAACCAAATTTTTTGGTTAGAATACTAAATTAGAGTCTTCAGGAAATTCTAGTTATGCACTAATTCTAGTTTAAAAATATCGAATATTAGTCACTTTAAAACTAATTTTGGAAGGTTGTGAGAAAATTGACGATAAGCACATTAAAATATTAGTTGTTGGAACTGTGCATTGTTTCCTATAAGGGGCAGAGATAAGGCATGCGTGTTTGGATTTTTTGGCAGTGCATAGGATGTAATGGTCTACCAGTGGACATTCCCACAACATCATTTATGTTCCTACTGTTCAAATCATAGTTTTAGAAAAAACACACAGTGCACCTTTATCATACACTTCTCAATCCAATCTGATCTTACAAGGATAGGACTGGATTTCAGCTAGAACTCCCAGACTTGGTTTTGGATTGAATATTGACCCCCTACTTGATGTTCGCGTAGTCTCCTAACAGCTATGTCTTAAGGTCAATTAGTCAGAGCCACCTCTGTTATCCATTATGCATGTTCCTCCCTGGGTAGATTGTAGGTGATTTAACTGAGCTAATTGTTGCCTCAGTTTGATTCATGACAGGATTGGAGAAGGGGAAGGTAGGTTTCATAGAAGAAGGAGACCTTTTTATGTCTCGTGTATAATCAGGATCTGAGTGCCTCAGATTGTGGAAAGCAAGCTTAGGGTGAATGTGACATCTGGAGGAGGAAAAGAGAAGGGACATTCTATCAGAAATCAAAAGGTAGAAAGATGTGGGAACACCTGTTGGAAATGTAGGTCACAATTTCCTGAGATGATTAGTGGATGGGAAAAGATGACAGTCTGTACAAAACTTCATGTTATCTATAATATTAAATGATACTCATATTTGGTTGTTTTACATTTTCCAAGAGACTTTCACAACTATTTAAGTATAGCTCACAAAATAATTCATTCTCCCAAAGTTGGCAAGCAGGAATTATTTCAAAAGAAGAAAAGAAAAGAAAAGAAAAGAAAAGAAAGGGAAGGGAAGGTAAGAAAAAAGAGAGAAAAGAAAAGAAAAGAAAAGGAAAAAAAGCAAAAACAGACATTGGAGAAGTGAATTAACTTGCCCCAGTTTGAAAAACTCATGTGCGGAATGAGAATTCAAGCATGCCCAGATCCCAAGTAACTATTCCCTTGGCCATGCCAATGTAAATCCTGTGCTTTGAATAAAGAAAACACAGGAGAAGATGAATAGATAACTATGATGTTTTGAAAATAACAAGCAAGATTTTAATTAGACTTTAGATGTGTTTGGACTGTACACCAAAGCTAAGACAGGGACTACAAGTGTTTTTTTTAGTAGCTATGCATTTGATGCTTTGTCATTACTAGATTGTAAGTCAGATAAAAGTCACAGTGCTGCCAGCATATGGTAGATATTCCATCAATGTGTGAAATTAATAATTCACTGGATGGCCCAGTGTCAGTGACAAATAAATGATCACTGGCTTAAATTGAATTGATAATCTTATGTACACTAGTGGGGAGGTAGGGTATGAGATGAAGGTGGACCTTAAAGACAGATCAAAGTTATTGAATATCTTCTAGAACTTGATTTGGACAGCAGGTATGGGGTGTTCTTTTTCTTATTTATAAAAATTACATATATGTATCCATTATGTATAATCATATAATAAATGACAATATAGAATTATATCATTTTAGAAAGGGAAAAAGGATTGAAGATTGAATAGCAGCAAAGAGGGCTATGCTTGAACCAATGTTGTGTCACAAACCAGAGGCTTGATTGATAT